>JAJEQZ010000028.1:0-112673 GCA_022833035.1 Fusarium marasasianum
AACCCTAACCCTAACCCTAACCCTAACCCTAACCCTAACCCTAACCCTAACCCTAACCCTAACCCTAACCCTAACCCTAACCCTAACCCTAACCCTAACCCTAACCCTAACCCTAACCCTAACCCTATATTATTATATTTTATATTATTACTATAAAGCCTTTTTAAAACCTATATATAGAGATATAAGTAGTTAATTAAGCTATTAAATAAAATAGTAAAAGTATAGTAACTAAAGTAGTAATTAAAGTAATAGCTTTATTAAAAGCTAAGGTAATAGCTATAATTACTAAGTAATTTAATTATATAGTATTAAGTAATTATAAATAAAAATAAATAATATTAAATAGTAAATAAATAAAAAAGTATAAAAAGGTTAAGGGCTTTTTAAATATCTTAGTATTAGGTTATAATTATATTAATATTTAAATAGTATATATTTAAATTTTATAGTACTATAAATTAGCTATATAATTAAATAGCTTTTAAATAAATAATCTTTTTTTAATTATATATAATTACTAAATACTTTTACTTTTTAAAATAGTAAACTATTAAAACTAAAAAAAGGTAAATAGGCCTATATTATATTAATATTATATTAAGTAATACTAAAAATAAAAAGTAATTTAGTTAACTTACTATTATAATAAATAATATACCTAACTAATTAAATTATATATTCTTTAAGTAAATATTTTTATAAAAGAAATTATTATAATAAGTTATTTTATTTTATAGTATTATTTAACTTATTAATAAGGATAAAAGTAAGTAATATAGTTTTTATTACTTACTATTAATCCTTACCTTAGTTAAGGAGCTATAAGCTATAAAAAAAATTATTTTATAATTTATAATACTTATAGTATTTAAACCTTTTTAGTACTATTTATATAATTAAACTTAAAGTCTTACTAGCTTAATAAAGAAATTAGTATATAGGTAAAATTAAAATAAGGTTTTTAGTAATAAAAAAAAGTTTTTATTTTTTATTTTTATAGTTTTTAAAAAAAGGTTTATTTATTTAAGTTTATTTAGTAAGGACTTATAGGAAATTAGTAAAGTAATTAGCCTTTATTAATAAGCTAGCTATATAGCTATAAAGTATTTTTTATTACCTTTACTAGCTTTAAATAAGATTAATAAAGCCTTATATTTTTTTTTTAAAAATAATATAATTAAACTTATATTATTACTTTATTTTCTTTTTAGCTTTACTTTAATTACTTACTAGTAATTACTTATATTACTAGTACAGGGCTAATTACTAATTTTAAAGCTACTTAAATTTAAATTTAAGCTACTATAAATAGGGCTAAAGGAGGCTAATAGTAATAATATAAAGGACTTTAAGTATTAATATTATTAGCTTTTTTATTTTACTATTTTATAATATAAAGGAAAATATAATAATTTCTAATTTATACTTTTATAAAAATTTTACCTTTTTTTTTTAAGCTAGGTTAAGGAAATATAATATAAATATTTTAATTTAAAAGAATTAAAAAAAGTTAATATAGTTAGATACCCTTAAATATATAACTAGCTTAGTTAAGTTAGCCTTAAATAAGATAAAAATATAGTACTTAATATACTAGCCTATCTTTTAGTTAAAATTAATATTATAGCTATTTAAAGTACTTTAAAATAATATCTTATACTATTAATATAATATAAAATAGTTTAAATTATTTTATAAAAGTAAGGTATTTTTACTAGTATTTTAAAATAGCTTAAAGAGCTAGTTAAAGATAAAAAGGCTTTAAAAATTATTTATTAAGGGCTTATTTTAATAAGATATTATTTAGTAAAGAAGTAATAGCTATAGTAAGTATAGTAAATAGTATTAAGAGTTACTATTAAGGCTAATTATAGTTAGGCATTGCTTAGTACTTCTAGCTATATTACCCTAGCTATTTTTTTACTTTTTTTTTTTTTTAAATTCTAAGTAATAAAGCTAATATACTTTAGTAAAGACCTATTTAATATTATAAGCTACTAAAATATAGCTTTTAAATACTTTTACTTACTTAATTAGCCTATTTAGACTTTTAATTTATAATAAGAATAAGGTAGCCCTAGGGAACTAAGTACTTTTTTATAGTAAAGTTTACTATAACTTAAGCTTAATAAAAAGATAAAAATTATAAGTATAGGTAATTTCCTAGAATATAAAAGTAAGTAATTAAATAATCCTAGCCTAAATAGTATTACTAAGTAGGCTTTTTTTAAAGTTAATATTAAAGTTAAAAGTATACTTTAATATAGTAATATTACTAGCTTAAGTACTAGTATAAGACCTTAGTTATAGTATAGATATAAGCTACTAATATATATATTACTTAGTAGTAATAGACCCTAAGGTTAGTAAAGTAACTATAAAAAGTAATACTAGCTTAGCTTATAGTAAGTATTATTAAATATATATATATAAAAAGACCTTAAAGGTAAGCTAGCTAGTAATTTAGTTAATATAGTTTAGTATAAGCTATACTATACTATTTTCTTTTATTTAAGTAAAAAGTCCTAGCTTATAGTAAATAATAGTTTAGGCCTAAGTAGCTTAGTATTATTAACCTCCCTATACCTAATTAAATAGCTACTAATTATAGCTACCTTAAAGATATTTTTATCCTTAATAAGCTAGACCTTATATAGTAAGTTTACTTTTACTATTTCCTTTTAAAGTACTAGCTTAAATATACTACTAAGCTTTTTAAATTTACTTATTAAATAAATACCTAGCCTTACTTATAAGGCTAAGGATAAGGAAATATATAAAAAGTATTATAATATAGAAAGTAATAAGTAAAAAGGTATTATAGCTAAAGTCTTTAGGTACTATAAGAAAATAAAGTACTAATATACTATTATTATTTAGTTATATTTAATTAAATACCTTAGTTAGCTACGCTGCCTTTTAACCTATTAAGGCTTATAGTAAAAGTATTACTTTTAGGTTTCTTATTACTTTATAGAAAATATAGTTAAGGGGTTAAATAAAATAAGTAGTATTTATTATAATTAGCTAGTTTATATACCTTATTAGTAAAACTTAAAAAAGCAGTTAGTTATTAGCTAAGCTATTAAAGTAAAATATTTTTATAATAAGTTTATAGTTAATTTTCTAAAGGTTTTTTAGTTTAAAAGCTTAGTATTTTTATAGAAATAAAATACTATTAAGTTAAAATATTACCTTATAGTATATATTATAATAAAAGGCCTATATACTTAACTAAACTATATTAAAATAACTTTTATAAGTATTTTAAGTATTAAGAATTTAGCTATATTTTTAGTAGTTATTAGCTAGCCTGTTTTCCTTTTAGCTTATTTAATATAACTAATTAATTAGGTCCTAGGGTAGTATTAATAAAAAAAGGCTTATATTATTAAAAAGCTAATAGTTACTATATATAGTAAAAAAGAGTTTTTTATTATAATTATAGGCCTTAGCTTATAGAATATAAAGCTACTTATTATAGCTTATAAAGTTACTAATTACTAATAGTAGTAATGCCTTTAATATATAAGTTTTAAATTAGTTAAGTAAAAAGGACTAAAAGTAAGTAAAGTTAAGGGACTAGGGTTAACTACTAGCTACCTATATAATATAAATTAAATTTTAGTAATACTTTTTATACTTTAGTATTTTTTATATAAAGGTAAGTAGTTAGGTAAGATATAAAGAGAATACTAAGTAGTTTTAATAGCTAATATTAAGTTAAAATAAGTTTAGGTTAAGCTTATAAGGTATAAAATAGCTAAGTACTTAAAAACTTAATTAATTAATTACTTCTTTAAAGGTAGTGCTTTAAAAGGCATTCTTTAAATTATATAACTATAAAATAAGCTTAGGGTTAGTAAAGTAAAAAAAATTAAAGTTAGTATATTAAAAGTAAATTAAAATATTATTAGCCTTTTTAACTAATAGTTAGCTAAAGGCTATAAGGTTTTTTATTAAAAATAAATACTATAAGTAGCTAGTATAGTTACTATTATTAGTATACTAGTAATTAATTACTAGCTTTTTCTAGTAATAATAAGCCTTATACTTAGCTATAGTAAATAATATTAGTAGCTTTTAAAGGGTAAGGGCTAGGCTAGCTTACCTAGCTATTAAAATAATAATTTAATTATATAGTTTTTACTATTAATTATTTAAAAAAGTAATTAAAATAGTATTAAGGCTAGCTATTATATTACTAATAGTTATATTAAGAAAAAAAAAAAAAATAGTAAAGTATATATAAGTAGTATAAAATAACTTAAGGTATATATATTTTATTTTAGCTAGGTTAATACTATATAGCTAAACTATTTATTTATTTAATATATTAAGCTTAAGTAATAGTAAAAAAGATAAGGAAAAAAGCCTATAGCTAAGCTATATAATATCTAAGCTATTAATACTAAGCTAAATATTATTAATATTTTACTATTATAAGATAATAATAGCTTTATTAGCTAGTAACTTAGCTTTAATTTTAATAAAAAAGAAATTAGCTAAAGGCCTTTTACTTAGTAATAGTACTTAGCTTTTAGGTTTAAGGGCTAGGCTTAGTATTAATATTAATAGAAAGGGTAGTAATATATTAGTAAAGTAGTAAGCTTACTTTTAGATAAAGTAAGTATAAAAATTAGTATTTAAAGTTTTAGTATAAAGCAGGTTAGCTTTTATATAATTAGTTAGTCCTTAATAAGCAATATAGCAGTAAGTATATAGGTAGCTAGGTTAAAAAGAAATAGCTACTTTATTTCCCTTAACTTCCTTACCTTAGCTTTTAAATATAAAAAAGCTTTTTAAGACTTAGCTATAATATATAGCTTACTTACTTATTAAGGTTTAGTTACTAGCTTTATATAAGGCTATAAAAGTAAAAAGTATATAGTTTTAGTTATTATAAATTACTAATATATAAAAAAGGTAAATAATATATATAAGCTTTATTACTAAGTCTTAAAGGTTAACTAGCTACTTTAGCTAATACTAAATACTATATAAAAGTATTTAATTAGCTTTTTTAAGCTTAAAAGATTATTTAGTAAGGCAGTATTAAGGTTACTAGTATTATTAAAAGCACTTAATAGCCTATACTTTAAAGTAAAAAGTAGTAAGTTTAGTAAAGGTAGTAAGGCTAGGCTATTAATATTAATATCTAGGAGGCTTTTTTAGTTAAGAAATACTAAATTATATACTTTATTATAGCTACTATTAACTATAAAGCTTTTATACTTTACTACTTACTTTTCTTAAGGTTAAGAAGCAGGTAATAAAGATAAATAATTAATTAGCCTCTACTTATACTCCTTTTTTATAGCTAGTAAAGTTAACCTTAAAGCTATAAAATTAGTTAGTTTACTATAGTAAGTATTATAAGTAGCTATTTAATTAGTTAGCTATACAGGGCCTAGGCCTATATAAATAGATATAGGTTATAAAGCCTAGTTATAGTTTTTAAATACTAGCTTAAAGGATATATTAATATAAATAATATTACCTTTAAGGACTACTTTATTACTATTTTTATTAGCTAGTATATTACTTTTATTTAATTAGGTAGCTACTAATATAAAAGTAGCCTGCTTATTAATAATACTATTATCTTACTATTATATTCTAAGTCCTTAAGTAATAAGTAATTTATATAGCTTTTCTAGCCCTTAGTATAGACTAGTAATAAGTAATTTATATAGCCTTCCTAGCTCTTAATATAAACTAGTAATAGGCAATTTATATAGCCTTTTATATTACTTTACTAGCCTTTACTACTAGTACTACTATTACTATTACTACTAACTAGTACTTAAGAATTTATATAGCTTTTTAAACCTTTATTACTAACTAGTATTTATAATAATAAGGGATTTATAAAGCCTTTTAAGCCCTTAGTATAAACTAATAATAGGAAATTTATATAGCCTACCTAGCCATTATTACTAACTACTTTCTAGGGCTATAACTAGAAGTAAGAAAGCTAGAATTAGTTTATAGCTACTATTTATAAGGAAAGGTTTTAATATATTTTACCTAGGCCTATAGGTTTAAAGTTACTAAAAATTATATTATATTTCTAGGCTACTACTACTATTTAAATAGCTATTATTACTTTTTTTATTAGCTTTATTTTTTAATTATTTAGCCTTTATTAGGCTAGACTTAAGAAATAGTTTACTAAGCTACTAAAAAATACTATAATTTATTTTAAGTAACTAGCTACTTAATTAATTAGTTAGTAAGTAATTAGTTATTAATACTTTACTTATAATTTTATAATCTTAGCTACTTATCTATTTATTATTAGTTTTTTTATTTTTTTCCCTTTATTAGCCTTACTATTTTAAGGGGTAAGAAGGGGAAAATATAAAGTAAAAAGATAGATTTTTAAGAAATATAAAAGTATTTAGCTTCTTTTTATAAAAACTTAAGCTTTAGCTATACTTAGTATAGCTAGCTTTAATTTTTAGTAATATTTAGTAACTAAGTATATTTTTTTTATTATTTTAAAGTAATATTTAAGTTACTTAGGGTTTTATATTAGTATTTTTAGGCTTTAGTACTAGGTAATTATATATCTCTATACTTAGCCCTAACCTGCTAGTACTAGTAATAGCTTCTCTTTATCTAGTTTAGCTTAGCCTTTAGTAATTCTTATTATTTACTTTCTTTTTCTTAGCTACTTATAGCTATAAGTATAGTAATAAAGGCTTTTTAACTAGCTAGGGTATTTTATATTTAAGTAATAAGGTAAAGAATTAAATTAATTAGTAGCTTATAATACTATATAACTAAGTTTATAATAGCCTTTTACCTTTTTTTAAATCTTTAAGCTATAAGTAAGTTTTTAAATAAAATAGATTTAGCTATTTTAAGTAAAATAGTATTCCTTTTTTTATATTCTTAAGTTATTACTATTTAATTAAATAGTAAAGGGGCCTGTTAGTTAGTAAGGCCTGCTATAAAGTACTATTATACTTTTTTTAAATTTTTTATTAATTTTATACTAACTATTATAGCACTTTTATAGCTATTATTAGCTTATATTTAAATCTTAGCTTCTTTTTAGCTTAATAGCTCTCTAGCTATTATATATATTTTAATACTATATTATAGGTAGGCTTTATAGTAAATAGGTTAATAGACTTAGTAGTTTTACTTTACTATAGCTTATATTATCCCTTAGCTTATATTATTTTTATTAAATTATATAGTATAGACTTTACTTTTTTAACCTAGCTAGTATTTTCTTTAAAAGCTATATTTACCTATATAATAATTTCCTTTTTTTTTTTACTTAGTAATATAATTATAATTAGTAAGGGTATTTACTATATTACTAGCTTCTTTTAAAATACTTATATATATATTATATATATATATTTATTTAAAGATAGTAATATTTTATTTTAGCCTTAGCTATAGCTAGCTACTTACTATTAGGTTTTTATTAAAATTTTAAATTTAATTAATTATTTCTAATTAGCTTAGCTTATACTTATTATAAGCTAGCCTTGCTTTTATCTTTACTTTCCTTAGCCTTAGCTTTACTTTATTATTTTTACTAGCTAGCTAGGGCTATTACCTCCTTACTACTTTATATACTTACTACTTTTTCCTTTTTCTTTTTTTTTATTTTATCCTATCTTATTTTATTTTACTTTATCTTATTATAGTTTACTTTTTATTATATCCTATTTATTAGCCTTAATAGTATTTTTTATATTTACTATAAACTATTTCTATTCCTACTGCCTTATAAATATTATACTTTTTTTAATTTTTTTATTTACTATCCTTTTTTACTTTATAAATATTATACTCTTTTTAATTTTTTTATTAGCTATACTATCTTAGTCCTTATACTTACCTTACCTTCTTTAACCCTTTCTAACTCTTTTTCCTTTCTTTTAATTAATTTTTAAATACCCCTTTACCTTTAAAATTTATCTTTATATTACTATTAGCTACCTAACTATTTACTTACTATTTTCTAAAAGAGTATATTTAAATTTAATATTTTTTACCTTTACTATATACTTTTAACTACTATCTATTACTTAACTAGCCCTGCCTATAAGCCTATATAAGTTTAACCTAACCCTAACTTAAATTAAACTGCCTATTTATTTTTATTACTTTATAAATATTATACTTTTTTTAATTTTTTTATTTATTATTTTTTTTTATTTTATAAATATTATACTTTTTTTAATTTTTTTATTAGTTATATTATTTTAGTTTTTATACTTACTTTACCTTTTTTAACTTTTTTTAACTTTTCTTTTTTTTTTAATTAATTTTTAAATACCCTTTTACCTTTAAAATTTATCTTTATATTACTATTAGCTACTTAACTATTTACTTACTATATTATAAAAAAGTATATTTAAATTTAATATTTTTTACTTTTACTATATACTTTTAATTACTATTTATAGCTTTAACTAGCCTTATTTATAAGCTTATATAAGTTTAACTTAACTTTAATTTAAATTAAACTACTTATATTACTTATAATTACTTTAATTAATTTAATTTAATTTAACTTAAATAAGCTACTTTATAAGATTAATAATTAAATTTAATATTAAAAGGTACTTAAAAATAAAGGTTTTTTTTAAAGTATAGTATTATTAATACTATATTTAAATTATAATTTATATTTTATATTAAATTAATTTAATTAAAAGCTATAATTAGGTTAATTTCTTTTTAAAGAAAAAAGGTTATTAAATATATATTTACTAATTTTTAAGTATATAATTTAATATTAATTAATAATAATAACTTAAATCTTAAGTTATATAAGGGTAATAATAAATTAATAAATTTAAATATTAAAAGTACTTTATAGCTTATAATATTAGCTTTATAGTATTAAGTAATTACTTATTTTATATCTTAAAGGTTATAATTCTTTTTTTTTAATCTTTTATTAAATATATATTTTAAATTATATAAATCTTTATTACTATTTTAATAAAATAAAATATACCCTTATCCTCTTATTTCTCCTTATAAGGCTATTTACTAATTTATTACTAATTTAACACTCCAAGATCCTTAATAACTAGAGGCTAAATGCTTATTTTAGAAAATATACTATTAAAGGTAAAGAGACCCGCGAATTTAACTTTAGCACAATACGGGTTACTTAGACATTCCCTTAAAGACAAAAACGATATACTGCATCCATAATAACAGAACTGGTATAGTTAAACGAAATAACCGGTCTCCTCGGACTAGATCTTATAACGAGCGGAACTTGACAAGATGCAATGTCACCACGAGTGCCGGAATCTTTATCTGTAGCTCAATAACCTTCCAGGCGGACACACCAGTCTTGACTCTGCCCCCTTCCAACTGAACGGCAAGCAGAGAGGATAGGTTGCGATGACAAGCTTCATGGACATGATTGGTAGACCTCCTGGCGTCTCAGCTACTGCCGGTTATCCGAACCCAAGCCGCCTTATCGGCCTGTCAAACACTTTAGCGCCGTTTGGTGAAGTAGCGTTTGGTGAACCTGAAACGGCCCTCGTAATGTTAGCGGCGAAATAAGCTTTGCTGTCTCTGTAAGCGATGACTGATTCAGACGAGGAAACATCCATTTATGCCCAGTGGGACATTTTTGGGATTTCGGTAAGGCAACAGTAGATATGCACAGCATTATCAGCAGATCTTAATACTTATTTGAGCGTTTCTATCGAAGACTCGGGTAGATCACACAATTAGTGTGCTGTCTTTTGAAACGTAACTCTGTTCCTGTTGCTCCTGGACACCTCGCTATGAAATACTCTAGCGTCCATTTTTTAATTGACGTCTGGCCATTCTTATCGGAGTAAACGGCAGCGGCAGTTCTTTAGAACGCGTTATTCTAAGCCCCTCGAATTTAACAAGAGCCTCGAAACTACCAACATGCGCTGTGTTTTGCTGTGCCGGCTTCCCGTCACCCCTGTCGGGTACTGGGGTGACAAGGAATTGTTAGTGAGCTGGGAAGTGTGACTTACTCGCTTGACGAGAGGGCTAACTACTTTCATGTCAGAAGCCTGACTTCAATAAAAAAGTATATCATCGTGCCTTAATGGAGCCGAACTGTCGCTGAAGTACTCTCTTACTCTTCATTCTTTCGTTGTCCGCTCATTATTGCTTCTTTTGTACATTCATTTCACTTCTCACTCTATCATACATTCTTTAACAGGCAACATGCTCTACTCATTCGTTCTTCCTGCTCTTGTCTTTCAAGCCAGCCTGGCGCTCGGCGATACATCCGTTACTATCAACACCAACAAGAAACTTCAAATCATTGATGGCTTTGGCGTTTCCGAAGCCTACGGCCACGCCAAGCAATTCCAAAATCTCGGCCCCGGACCACAGAAAGAGGGCCTGGATCTTCTCTTCAACACCACAACCGGCGCAGGCCTGTCCATCATCCGGAACAAGATCGGCTGCGATGCTTCGAACTCTATCACGAGTACCAATACCGATAACCCCGAGAAGCAGCCTGTTTTCCACTTCGACGGTGACGATGACGGTCAGGTCTGGTTCAGCAAACAGGCCATGAGCTATGGTGTAGATACTATCTACGCTAATGCTTGGTCCGCACCTGTATACATGAAGTCAGCTACGAGTATGGGTCGTCTCTGCGGTACACCTGGTGTGTCGTGCGCATCTGGAGATTGGAGACAGCGCTACGTTGAGATGATAGCCGCGTACCTCTCCTACTACAAGGAGGCTGGTATTCCTGTATCGCATGTTGGTTTCCTCAACGAGGGCGACGGATCGGACTTTATGCTCTCAACTGCCGAGCAGGCTGCAGATGTCATTCCTCTCTTACACAGCGCTTTGCAATCCAAGGGCCTTAGCGATATCAAGATGACATGCTGCGACAACATCGGTTGGAGGTCACAGATGGACTACACCGCGAAGCTGGCTGAGCTTGATGTGGAGAAGTATCTGTCTGTCATCACATCGCATGAATATTCCAGCAGCCCCGACCAACCTATGAACACTACTTTGCCAACTTGGATGTCCGAGGGAGCTGCCAATGACCAGGCGTTTGCCACAGCGTGGTACGTCAACGGCGGTTCCAACGAAGGCTTCACGTGGGCAGTCAAGATCGCACAAGGCATCGTCAATGCTGATCTTTCGGCGTATATCTACTGGGAGGGCGTTGAGACCAACAACAAGGGGTCTCTCTCTCATGTCGTCGATACGGACGGCACCAAGTTTACGGTATCTTCGATTCTCTGGGCTATTGCTCACTGGTCACGCCACATTCGCCCGGGCGCGCATAGACTTTCGACTTCAGGTGTTGTGCAAAATACGATTGTTGGTGCGTTTGAGAACGTCGATGGAAGTGTTGTCATGGTGCTTACCAACTCTGGCACTACTGGTCAGACTGTGGACCTGGGTGTTTCAGGCAGTACCTTCTCAACAGCTCAGGCTTTCACTTCGGATGCTGAGGCGCAGATGGTCGACACCAAGGTGACTCTGTCTGGCGGTAGTGTCAAGGTCACGGTCCCGGTGCACGGTGTCGTTACTGTGAAGCTCACAACAGCAAAGAGCTCGAAACCAGTTTCAACTGCTGTTTCTATGCAATCTGTTTCCACGTCAGCCAGTGTCAAGCACATCTCAAAGCCTTCTTCAACAACACTCTCGATTGTCAAAACTCCAACTCTTGCTCAAGCTACCTCTGTCGTTGAGTCGGCCAAGGCGGCAAAATACCCTGTCCCCCCTGTACCATCCAAGGGCTCCGCGACGAGTGTTGCCAAGAAGGGAACCAAGAAGAGTACTACGAAGAAGGGTTCTAAGAAGAGCGCCGCGAAGAAGAGCTCCAACCGATCACACAAGGCGCATAGTGCCACTCATCGTCGATGTGGCCATGGTAGTCACCGTCGTGGTCACTGTGCCAATTAATCATTCTAGCAAACAATGCTGTGCTTTTCAGCACAGGCATTGATAGCTTGCAGTCTTGGAAAACATTCAAACCATTCCTTGAGCTGTAAGATTCTTTTCAAAACTTTCTTTCACTTGTACTTATAGTCTGCGCCTGGGATGCGCCTGAAAATATGTGTCTTTTGCTGGCCGGTCAAGACAAGTAGCTAGCTATTTATATCTGATGTATAGCATGGCTCGATATCCCATATATGTTAATCACTAGTCTACAACAACATTGATTATGCCTGAAGGATCTGTTCAACAAGTGACTCGTCGACACCATGAGTGATTCTGACATTCAGTGCCCAGTCTTAGCTTTGTAGACACATAAGGTCATTAATCGACATGGCTACGATAAGGTATTAGCTCCATACATAAACGAAGGAGTAGAAAGTTACCAGTCTCTCGCTATCGTTTAGGATACTTACCTAAACTTTGTCTTTGCTGTATAAGAAGTGGCATTAAAAGCGGCCTTAACAGCGTTTAGATAGCCATAGAAAGCACAGCCCAGGACGTTGGTTAAAACTGTTCCAGGGAAGGTGTTAATATGACTCTATGTATCACGACGGCTTATTGGTGCGGCTTTGTCACTGCATAAAGCTTTTTACTGGCCTTAGGGAGTAAGAAAACTTAAGACTTAAGAAGAAGATCTAAAATAAATTCAGCAAAGACTCTCCTAAATTTAGGTTATATTTACTTAAATATTTATTATTGCTTAGGCTTAAGGTCCTGAGTTTCCTTTCTTGCTCTGGACTGGAGCTTTTAAGACTGGTGCGGATTAGTAGATCATAAGACCTCCATTCTCGTGAAGAGATACTATTTGCTCGGTAATAGCAAAGATCTCTTAGAACGAGAATACAAGGTCAATGCGGGGAAGAGGAATCTGGGGTCGTGTCGATCAAATTATCCGTTCCAATCATTTGACTTAAGCTTAGCACTTTTTATGCATAACGTGAGAACCTTATACTCTTATCAAGAAACGATCTGCAACAGCGAGGTCATGGCGCAAACTAGACATTCCTGCAGGTAGAACTATAAGAAGTCACGTACTTTTCACTCCAAGTTCCAATTCCAATTCATCGGAGCAAACTTTCTTACTATATCGTCTTTCACAATGCTTTCTATACTCAATCCAACCACTATTCTCAGCGCTTTAGCAGCGTTGCCAATCCTCACCTCTGCGTCGCCTACAGGTGCCATACCAACTGGACCGCAGTTTGCCAAGAGAGAGATCAGCTGCAACTCCAACTATGAAGGCTATGCCTTTCTCTACTTCAGCAACCGCGATGAAAATATTTATCTGGCTGCCAGTAACGGGAATGACGCCTTGTCCTTCACAGAGCTCAACAATGGCAAGCCTATCTTGACATCCACTAAAGGCGACGGTGGAGTCCGCGATCCGTTCATCTTGAGGTCACATGAGGGAGACAAATTCTACATCCTTGCGACTGATCTTTGCATCGGCTGCGGCACAAGCTGGGGAGATGCTCAGCGCTTTGGCAGCCGGTATCTCGAGATCTGGGAGTCAAAGGACCTCATCAACTGGAGTGCCCAGCGTCATGTCGAGGTTTCGCCGGATAATTACGGCAATACGTGGGCACCTGAGGCCTATTATGATGATGACCTCAAGACCTATGTTGTCTACTGGGCGTCTGGCATCTACGACAATGAAGCAAACCCTAATCACGATCCTATTGAGTACCAGCGTATGGTCTACGCTACAACTGATGACTTTGTTACGTTCAGTGAGCCAAAAGTCTGGCAAGATGAGCCACCGAATGGTCGGATTGACTCCACAGTTATCAAGGAGGACGGAGTCTACTATCGTTTCACAAAGGCTACTATCAATGGCTGTGCGGACATCGCGCAGGAAAGTAGTGCTTCGTTGACTGCGGGTTTAGACGACTGGCATCAGATAGCAAGCTGTATCGGAAAGAACGCGGGAACGCAGGAGGTGGAGGGCCCTTCGATCTTCAAGACCAACTGCAAGGATGTGAATGGTGCTAGGTATATCCTTCTTGCTGATGAGTTCGGTGGTAATGGCTATGTTCCACTGGAGTCAAGTGATCTTTCTGGTGGGAAGTGGACACTGCGTACGGGGTATCGATACCCTGAGTCCCCTCGTCATGGGACCATCATCCCCTTGACTTTGGAGGAGTTGGAAGGCATCCAGAAGGCTTTTGCCAATACAGCTTGAGTGCAAGATCTCCAATAGCCGAATATTTAGTCATTGCTGTCGAAACTCGATTATGGGAAAGATGTAGGCACACAGCTTCAAGAGTTATATCTGATGAGGCAGTGATATCGTGCGCTATGATTACCTGTTGTGACGCAGGTTTGTTTCTAGGCGAGGTCTTTGACTGCCTCGATGCCTCGTAGAGGGATTCAGCATGGAGTTACTTATGGTAAATAATTGAATACCCCTTCACTGTGATTGTCTGATCACATTCCAGACTTTAGTGCACTGAAACCCATTTGCCTGCGGCAATTTACAGTCTCACAACAGCCTCTATACGGATATCACCAAACTGTTCTTCGTCAGGCTATTCTTTCCCGCATTCCAAGACTTTTCACCACAAGAAGACAGATGGATAGCAGTGGCAAAGAAGTTGTAAAACTGGCTGTTTGGAAAATTGAGAAAAGTATCGAGCTTGTGTCTACTCATGTTAATGTCTCCAACATAAGCTAGTACATGTGCAGGCAAGTCCTACTGTCCGATAAGGTTGTCAGTGTTGTTGCCTCAGGGCTTATAGGAACGAATCAGGAAGAGAAACTGATGGCTGGTCAAATCAGGCTGCGATAGGAGCGGGGTTCCAAAATCACAAATATCTTTCAAATTCTCATCGCAAACATCTCGATGCAATATTACCTGTCATGCCAAACCCGCACGACTATATAGTGGGCTGAATTTGTGCGCTTCGTGTTGAGTATGTCGCTGCGATAGCCTTCCTCGACGAAAAACATGAGTTGCCAGAGTTTATATCAGCAAATGATAATAATCATTATACTCTAGGCAAGATTGGGAAACATAACACTGTGATCGCCGTCCTTCCCCATGGAGAATATAGTATAGCTCCTGCTGCTAGCGTGGCAAGAGACATGCTCCATAGCTTTCCTAGTATCAGGATTGGCTTGATGGTTGGTATTGGCGGCGGTGCGCCTAGTCCGAAGCACGATATTCGTCTTGGGGATATCGTGGTGATTGCTTGTGACAGCGGAATTCATGATGGCGTATTCAAATTCGACCATGGCAAAGTCATTCAAAGTCAACCATTCCAAGAGACGGGATTTCTGAATCAACCGCCAATGATTCTGAGAGCAGCTATGCAGGGACTTTGGGCTAGACACGACGTCGAAGGGCATCTGTGATTATGCCGACACGCATAAGAATGACGATTGGCAAGGGTACGCAGCGATGGCGGCTTCTGTATATGCCAAGGACCTTCTCAGTGGGCTTTCCACGCTCGGAATGCTGGAGCTATCTGTAAGGGTGTCATTAACTTTCTTGAGTCAGCTCCAAATGTAGCATCCTCAGCCCAAGTATGTATGAGACCCGAGATGGCTATATGGACATCTAAGAAAGGTGAAGATGTCGACAGGAGGGCAAGGGGGCTACATCTTGCAGCCTTCTTTGGGGCCATAGCAGAAACACGAGTTTTACTGTCTACGAATGATGTTGAACTGCAGGATGGCTACGGTCGAACAGCAATATTCTGTGCAGCTCGAACTGGCCAAGAGGCTGTCATGAGCCTGCTTCTCGACGGTGGTGCAAAAGCTGACTTGCAGGACAATGGGGGGAATACTCCGCTATCGCTGGCAGCTGCTTATGGACACGAAGAATGTACGAAACTGTTACTTGCGAACAGCGTCAAGACAGATACCCCAGACTGTCTCCGGAGGACCCCGCTTGTATATGCGTCCGAGAAAGGACATAACGGTGTGATTCGTCTACTTCTTGAAGCAGGTGCAGATGTTAATTGGGATGGAGATGAACCATACACACCATTATGGCATGCAGTAGCCAGGCATCGCATCACCACGGTCCAACTACTGCTCAAAAATGGGGCCAATGCCAACTTCGAGTCTATACGTCGGATCACATCGCCACTGTCAAAAGCCTCCAAATGGGGGGACATGGCAATGGCCAAGCTGCCTCGCCTTTTCCGAAGCTGTCCCAGAAGGAAGATTCAAGTGGAAATCACTCCTTGCAGATATCTCCACCTATCATAAGAAATTGTTAAGTCTCAAGCGGCCACTTCGGGATAATGGTACATTGTCTACCAATATTCCCTCGAAAGCACAGCGGACTTAGGTCTACTACATTAACGTTTCTTACTTGCTAGACTCAGTAAATATAATGGATAACAGTTAAGACCTCTGAGAGAGAAAATTTATCAGTACGCTGGCACTGCGTTACACTGCGTCGCCGTGGTAGCTGACTCATTGGCCCCCGCCTTGACGCGCCTGACGCGTGAAGCTGCATTTGTGCAAAATGAAAATTTCAATCAAGACCTCAACTCAACTCAACTCAACTTGCGCAACATCTCCAGCAATCGACCTGGAAACAATGAAACCGTTCTTCCTTCTTCCCGAAAAGGAGCCAGATCCTCCTCATAAGGAGCGAGACCCTCCTCAATACGGCTACACCCTTCCGGCCCTTACAAGCTCCATCCGCCGACCACCATGCCCATGCGCCGACTGCCAGGATGGTTTCTACCCCGAGGACGCGCAGAAGAGTCCGGAGCACTCCTACCACGAAAGGCTCTCCGATGCCAAAGCAGAGAGTCGCGCCTGCAAGAAGGTAGACGAAATTCATCGTTATAGAAGCCGACTTGGCGAAAAGATTCAAGTCTTCGGTGATGTCTTGATGAGCAAGTGGAACAAGCTGAGCCAAGCAAAGCGAGCGACATTACTGGAGAAAGCAGCGCCCGGCCTTGAGGAGCAACAGTGGCTTCTCCCGCGATATAACTACATGCGCGAGCGATATTATATTCTCACTAGAACCCCAACACGAAGACGCCAGCTCCTACTTCCCTGGCTCAACGTACACGTCCTCAAGGCCCATCCCGCCGTGCTCTTTGCCCTTCTCCACTACAGAACGGCCTACCCTCCGCAGTCCTGGGCGACCTTTGATAGCAACCAGCTTAAACTCAGCTGGGCAGCTGGCTACTTCGATGTCGACTTCTCTGGCAAATGCGTCGTGATGCATGGAGATCAATATGGATCACTGGTGGACTGGGAAGCAAATGCTGCGCATCGGGTTGATATTCTCGGGTATCCCAGAGCCATGCTGGTCCTTGAAGCCCAGGCGCATCTTCTCCAAGTTCTCTGCAACATCGTCGACAACATCCTCGAAGGAGTAGACCCTCTGCAACCTCCACGAGCCGAGAAGTGGCACGACCTCGTCAGCCGCGAGGCCTTCCGAGAGACAGGAGCAATCGAGTTCTGGTCTCCCTACACCAACCAAGCTTTTTCACGTCCCCCAATGTTCAACTGCGACTACCTCCTCACGCTCGCAAAGTCTCGACTCGATGAGACGGGCGACCATCTCTGGTATCTACAGTGCGACAGCGATTACATGCGACGACATGTCAAGATCTGGTATGCAACTGAGGTCTTCAAGAAGGCGCCAGAACACCAAAGACCTATGATGCTCACGCAGCGTATCGTTCTTGAGATCGAAAGTCACTTTTGTTGGCGATGGATTGAAATGGAATGCAACAACGTGGAGACTGTTCGTAGGCGATTCAACGACAGTATTCATCCCGGTATGCCCTTGCCCCCAAGTTATGACAAAGCTTTGGGTGCTCTGGAGCTTCTGCTCGTCAATCAGGTCAATTACAGGGCCGAACTCCTTGGGAAAGTACTGCCGCACTGTCCAGGCCTGAAGAAACATTGGGACCTCGACCCCAGCTACGCCTCATCCAAGACGATTGGCCTACTGAAGCGCAAGAAGAAACCGAATACTCCAGAGGCATTTGAAGACGACCCCCTCGACTGGTGTCTTGTTCAGCTACAGGGAAAGCCCGACACGCCGCTCACTTTCGATCATGCCATGCTCTTCGCCATGCTCCGGGATCATTTGTCCAGTAAACCTTCGGAGAGAAAGAGGCTGGACGAGATCACGTACCAGGTACTCTCTGACCTATCAACATGCCACGAAATGCTCATTGCAGTCCGTTCCCACAGGCCTCAGACCAGTTTGGGAACGCTGGATGAAGTAATTAGAACCGAACATCGCGGATATTGGAAGATTCGGCGACCACTCGCGATCAACGAAGGAGTGTTCAAAAGCATCGGAACGGCGTTGATGAAAGACTTCTATCATGTGAAACCACCGAGAGGCTCAAAAGATACTGAGCGGATTTCGCAGCTTCGAGCTTCCCGTACTGCGATGGAGAAATTCTGGGGATCGATCAGGGCATTCGTGAGAGAGGACTTGACAAAGAGCCATATTGCCTTCAGTTCAGAAGAGGCTGAGGACCTTCTTGGCGCAGTTTCGGCCCACCTCAGTGAGGAGTATATCCAGGAAAAGCAACGCGCCGAAGCTGAGATTCTCACTGCAATCAAGATTACAGATAAGCCCCAGCCCGTTGATGGTACCTTTAACGCGGGTCCCGAACCGAGTCATACGTCTGCCAAGACATCGCAGGGCCGAGAAAAGGTCAAGACACGAGGAGAGCAGGGGCCTTCTGCCAGCGACGCTGAGACAACAGCCCAGGATACAGTGGAGGTGACCGCAAACGACATAATCTCATTGGCGAGTGACTTGCTAGGTGTCATACATCTTATGTTTCCCAGCAAATATGATGTAGCGAAGGATGTGACATGGGATCGATTCGTCAACATGATGACCAAGGCAGGGTTCACAGCAAGAAACAACACCGGCTCAGCGGTGGCTTTCAAGCAGGTGTCTGGATCTGGAGGAAGAATTGTCTTTCACAAGCCGCATCCTGCTGACAAGATTGATCCGGTTCTTTTGCGCATTATGGGGAAGAGAATGACGAAGTGGTTTGGTTGGAGGCGGGAGCTTTTCGCTCTGGAGAGAGAGAAGGGTCGACCTTAGGTGTGCAAGGATATGGCTTATTGTTAATCACGGAGCATGGAATCACGTAAAGGGTAGCGATGAATAATAATTTGTCAGAGTTTTGTATATTTTGGTCCACACCTTCTACCTGATGTCATGATTGAGACCGCTTTCTCCGACTGAGATCCATCAACGTAGAATACCATGGTTTCTTCCACTGCGATGGGCAGAAACTGATCAAGAGCCAACAGACTTTTCGGTAAAATTCAAGATCGCCCATGACATGTTCGCACCTCATAGGAACAGCTTGCGACCTCGGTGGCATGTTGTCTATTCGCAATAGGTGCCGCAATGTCCGCAGTTGCGGCCGGGAATAACCCAAACGTCGTTATCGGGCGTAGAGCACTTTGGGCAACGAGTGCCAGGCATGGCGTTGTCGACTAGAGGTTGAGAAAGAGTTTGAGAACACATGATAAAGTTCTTTGGGTGTTTGCAGGTTTGTAAGTGTGCAGTTTAGTGGTGAGTGGTTTTGGATGTGTGTGAAAGATGAGATGCAGATGGGAATAATTGATGCGAGTTGAGTGGACTGAGCGAGTTTTATGTACTAGATGAGATGCTCAGTCTGGCAATTGTTCAGCACGAACATGTCTGTGTCAGAGTGTTGTTTGAGACAAATGCTCACTGCCTCGTTACCTATTCGCTTGATGAATCAGACATGTTCAACATTAGTTCAGTGATCGGTGGTTCAGCACATTACTGTCAATGCAACTGCCGAGACAAACCCCTTTGTGAATCAGCTGTACGTGGCCTTAGTGGACAATTGATCGTAGGCCGTGAATTGGTTGTGTATCGTGTGATACAGTGACTACGCCACGGCCGTCACAGTAACCTGTTACAAACATTCAGTGCTTCTCATCGAAATCAACATCACCGCCATTGCAGCATTCTTGAGCAAATCGGCAATCTTTCTCGACTCTCATGGTGACAACCATTATCTAACCAGAATACCCGACCGATTGATAGCCGTTGGAAATTGATATGTAATCCAAAGCCAACAGAATCGAGTACAATCTGTGGAACGGTCGCGGGATACACCGATGGTGAACCATATATAATATCTATTCTATAAACTCTATCGTCTATCTATTTACCATGTGAACTTCATCAAGTTCGGATTCAGAGCAATCGGGAGAAAAAAGTGACAGAAGATGACAGTTGCAAGAGGGAAGATGGCAACAAGCTCATCGATCCTCCATAAATACGGAAAGGCATAGACGCCGCATATCATCAACGCGGTCACCGCTAAGCAGAAGATGAAGACATACTTGAAGCCTGCGATGATGATGCTGATCTCTTGGAAGAAATTGGTGTCTTCCACCTCCTTAGACGTAGCGCCCCAGCTGATATCGAGCGACAGCATGTGGCAAATGATAGCCTTGCAGACATGCATGGATATACCGCCCAGAAAAATAAACATGAGAGCCACCCACTTGAAGCATGTCCAAAGTTCCTTCAGCAAACTAACCTGCTGAGAGCGGTACCTGATCAGCGCGAGGGTGATGTTTCCCGCTATAGAGAAGACAACCACAAGAGCGACCCAGACACGCCAACTGCTCATGTAGTAGTGATCCAGCTCTCCGTTAAGCCATCCAATGAGGAAGTAGTTCAGTAGCGAGCCAATCCACGAGTATCCGATGGCGTAATATGTACCGATATAGGACATGATAGTGATCTTAGACCCAAGCGGCATATTCGACCATATGAAGCGTTTGAATAGCGGTGTGAAGATACCGTGTCTCCACCAGTCTTTTATAGGCCAGAAGAGAAGCTCACTACAGCCGTACGCGTACTTTTCCCACCGGGCCAATTCGTCGTAAACAGTGAGTGAAACACCTTCTTTGAAGCCGTCGCCACAATAAGCCCCAAGACGAATATGATAACCCAGTGTTTGTAAACGTAGAGAGATATCAAAGTCTTCTGAGACGTGAGACTCGGACCAGAATTTCTCATACGGCGTTGTGGCATTTGGGTCCTTTTCGTTGTCGATTATCCCACCATCTTGAGAGCCAACCTCTTGCAGCGCAGACCAACGAATAAACGCATTGTGCCCGACGAAGGGTGAGACGTCACCGTTGGCGACGGCGTAGGTGATGGCGGTGTAGATGAGGTTGGTGAAGAAGGTGATGCCGCTTTCGAAGTAGCTCGTCGTGACGTTCATGACACCAGATGTGAACTGGAGGATTGCGACGCGGGGTGAGGCTTCGAGTTCGCTGACGGCGTCGATGAGACAGTCTGTTGGGACGCGGGTGTCGGAGTCGACGAGGAGGAGATAGTCGCCGACTCGGATGTCACCGCCTACCCAGGCGCGGCCTAGCTCTTCGGCGAGGACTTCATCGAGGCATTTCTGATATGCTTGACTCTCGTGAACTTGAGTCCACTTCTCATCGCGGACGATTTGTACCAACTTGTCCTCAACCTTGAGACTGATGCCCAGAGCGTAGTTCATGTTTGATGCTTTCTTGAACTTGCCGCGGCGTATGAATTTCTTTATTCCTTCGCCGGTTACATTATGTCCTGGTCGGGCAACCCAACCTATGTTGTTCTCCTTGTAAAACATGCGTCGTTCCTCGGCTTCTTCTGGGGACACAAGTTGCATACCGTCATCGTTAATGAAGATACTAGCTGTGCCGCCGAAAGATTCATAGTTGCGAATGGCGGCATTGAGCGACTGTACTGTTGGTCGAATGACGCCCTCGAGGCCTTCTTTGTAAACCGGACATTGGATTGTAACGTGAGGCAAGACTATTTTCGTCCCATCAAGGCGTTTCGTTCGCTTTGCAGAGTAAAACTTTGAATTGACTTTTAGTTGCGTGACGGGGCCGACCATCTGGAAGATAGTCACCACGATAGCTTGGCAGAAGAACTAGGACAAAGTCAGCAGGATTTCTCGGTGTAACTCTTGGATGTTGGCCTTACCAAGCTCAGGACAATCTGAGGAAGAGCCGTTACTAGAAGAAAGAAACGATACCAACGGCCCTCGCTCGCAACCTCTAGTGCCATTGCGCTGCAGCCAAGTCCTATGAGGCAGAGACATATGGCAACAGTCAATCCGACTATGACAGCGTTGAGAAGCGGTGTTGGTCGGGGTGCATCGGAAGCGAATTCTAGATCGACGTCTGCGGCTACAGTCTCTTGTGACGTTGCGTAGACATTTGTTGGCTGTATCTTTTCTGTGATACTGGGGGCGCGTGTTGGTGCAACTGAATGAGATGGTGTGTTGAGTATCGTCGCGAGTAGGTCTATACTCCCTCGGAGCATGACGTTCACCCTAGTCTTGAGATGGTCTTTTAGAGCGGGAGCCCCAACACGCCGCCGGCGTTTCAGAATGGCCCATTCCATTTCTGAAAAGAATGAGTCTTCGACGGAGTTCCGCTTCTCGAGGGCACAGTTTTGATCACGTTCATCGCTGGAGAGACTTCTGGTGGCGAACCAGGGATGGCCAAGATGGCGTTCCTTGTTGCGCATAGCTCTCAACACCTGCAGCTATCAGTCTCCGCGATATGCTTGTTTGGAAGGACGTGGACTTACGAATCTTCTCTCGTCCGGGAGTACGAGGTCGCACTTTGTTACGACTGCGACGATGCGATTGCCTGTCACGTCAGCTGCTCGCGCAAGCCTCGGGCCCTCCTGAGTGCCCATATCACTCGTTGCGTCAACGACAGATCTAAACTTTGTTAGTATTCTCCTCAGGACAGTAAAGTAAGACTGACAGGATGATGGTGTTGGGCTGCTTGACGAGATCCATAATGAGAGATCTTGTTATTTCCTGTGTGTCATCAACCAGTGGGCCTGTAGATGTGAGCTTTCATAGTTGGGCAGACTGTACGGAAGTGTCACTTACTAGATGATAGCCCAGGCGTATCGACGATCTCCATGCTGAAAAAGTCTGGACCCGAAATCTGAATGATAAGAACATTGTCGGAAACTTGTTGCTCTTCTTGTTCCTTCTCGTCCGAGAACGCCGTTGCGACCTGCATGTGATTCGTTGCCTGTATTGTTGTTCGTCAGTTAGCAAAACCAGTCAATAGAACGAGATAAAAGACTGGACGAACCTGATTGACAATTTGAGGAAGATTGACAGCCACAAGGTCTCCCTCATAGTTCACCTCAAAACTCTGCAAATGGTCTGAGAGCTCCGTATTCTGCCCATCAACTTTCCCTGGTTTTATCCGTGCCTTTAGGGTCGTGCCCGTCCGACTGCTGTGCGTAAAGCAAGCATGGATGGGGAATTTCGTCGACGAGAGCTGGGAGCCATGAAGAGATAGACCAGAAAGAGCTTCGAACAAAGATGTCTTCCCAGATCCCTTGTCTCCAATGATGGCTACCTGAGTATCTGCTATTAGTATTCGTCTTTAGAGCGCTAGGCTTTTGAGTGCTTACAACTGGGACGGGTGTTGAGGCGCCCAGTGACAGGCCAGTGACATGGCGAATCGACCCATTCGCTACAGCCCCTGACATGCTGACTGATCTTTGACTCATTCCAGAATCCATCATGTCTATCATTTCTTTGTTTGAAGATCCCTGAGGCGTTAAAAGAGTGCATCAGTCTTTGTTATGTAGCAACGGCATCGGGAGATCGGCGAGCACAGTGCTGCATGGCAGATTTCGTGGTTACGCATACCCCCTCTTGACCAATTCGCCGACGACGGAAGAACCTTTGTCAATTCTCACATACCGAAACGAGCAAGACTCGAGGGGTTGTGATTGGTAGAGTTGCAGTGCGCGAGTCGTGCACGCGGGCGTATTTGTGTCGTTGCTAATCGCTGCATTCCACGGCAGATGCAGGGTGGCTGAAACCGGAAACGGATTGTGGATCACTTAAGACATGCTTTTGACGAACAATGGTGTGGCAGAATGATCTGATGAATTTAGTGGGATAGTGTTCTTTGTAATCGGAAGTTAGTTACATTCTTGGCCACGGGCACGGCACAACAAAGGGAATTAGTTGCGCATTGTGTGATATTGTCTAAATCCAGAATCTGGCGGCTACTGCCAAGTTTCAGATCCGTGGCTGAGAGCTTAAAATCACTGCATGAAGATTAAAGGTACAAAGAATACACAGCGTGTCTAAGACGCTGCTAATCTACATGTTTTGGTATCTGATTCTATAGTCTAGCATACAAAGCGAGAAGAGGCGACAGTAGTCCAAGATAGGATATACAAGGCCGAATCACGGCACCCAACGAGTCACTATCATCCGTGGCCAGCGCTGGAACAACGTACGTAGGTGTAGACGGCTTGGACGCTGTGACATTAGGCTTGACAACATTATCGCCTGGTATAACGCCCGTTGCATCACCCCCGAGATACCAACTTCCTATATCCGTCAACTGGCCATTTGAGTTCAACATCGATACATTATACCCAACATTCGATGTGAATGAGCGAAATGACCCAAAGTACGAATAGTGAGTGACGTTTCTAAGCAGCCGCGTTAATGGCTTATACTCAAGAGGAGTGAATGTGACTTACTTGTTTCCATCAAGATACTTCACCGACGTCTGGAAGTAATCCTGCGTCGCAGCCAAAGATGAAAAGTCCAGCGCAAACTCAGTAACCCAGATCTTCTTCCCCGGAAAGACATCCAACACACCAGCGATATGACTCGCCATACCATCAAAGCTTCCATACCAATGTATAGGAATAAAGTCAAACGTGCAGTTGCCCTTACAAGCTTCTACAAAGTCCGCAAGCCATGTGAACCCCGACGGCGCACCCGTCACCGCAGGCGCACCAAGCGAAACACCCAGTTTCCTCAGCGGCTCGAGCTGTTTGATCCAGTACCTCGCTGCATCTTTTGCTTTCATGTCACTGCCGCCGTTGGCCATTGAGTTATCAGGCTCGTTGAAGCCCATGACGTACGAGATGTTTCGGCCGCCGATGATCTGTGCCGTGACATTCTCTAGAAAGGAAGTGTCATCGAAGCCGTCGGGGGCGCCCCAGAGCATAGGGACGAATTGGAGGGAGGTGTTGTTCTCGTAGACGGGGCTGGGGTGCGGTTTGTAGTTGTAGTACCATGTTAGGTCGGAGTGTTTTTGGACCCAGACTTTGTCATCGCTGGGGAAGTCGGAGTTGGGGATGTAGATAAGGCCGCGTTTTGAGGAGGGGTAGAAGTTTTTTGAGATGGCGATGCATGAGGTTGAGAAGAGGGCCAGGGCCACGAGTGAGGATTGTATGAGCATTATTCTGAGGTGAAGAAGCGAGGGACGAGGTTTGGGAGATGAATGGAGCGAGAGGCTCTTGACAAGATGTGTAGAGGTAAGGAGAGACTGCTTTCTGCAGAAGATTACGTTGCTTGGGCTGCCATGGTCCAACTGCCGACAAGTGTTTGTGGGCGTATAGAATGATCCCACGAGTAAGTTCAAGTCGTTGCTGTTTGCGGCATCCAAAACGTGATATCTACAGACCACACCTATCTCTTCACTGAGAATAACCCGAATCCTCTCTCTCGCAAGCCTGACTCGCGCACTCACAACAACTACAGCAAGGGCGGAAAAGTCGGGCCGCTTGTATTCACCTCGGCCATAAAAGGGCGGGGCACGGTGTAATGTGATTGGTCAATCTCATGATAGAGCCGTCTTGAGCTATTGAATTACCTGACATGCATGCCATCTCGTACCTTGCGTTGTGAGAACTGATTGTCGATACCGATACTTATTGCCGATCTTGGGGATGGGATGATTCCTCGTCGGACGATGTTAGGTGCTGGAATGTGATTTCTCCCCTGTAGGGAAGTGATTCGGCTCCGTCGGCCGAAAGGCTCAATTGTCCGTTTTTAGGCTGTTGTCTTGACTCTCGGAGGCTTGGTGACATGTTGTTGGTCTGTGTTTGAACTGTATTTTCTTTGTGGCGCTGACTACGGGGATTTTTGGTAGTCCCTACGGAGTACCCCACGATGAGCGTTTTATACTCATTGTGTTGACATGGCGAGGCCTGGGAATCGCTCCTCAAGGTCGTACTTTCCTATTCTTGCAAACCGATTGATCATATTTTCGCAATATTGTCAAGTTCCAATCTCTAACCGTTGTAACATCAGTGGAATTCCACTTCTACCAATGTGTATGTTATGTCCGCTGCAAGCATGACTCAAACAGTGGGGAGCCACTCCCGAAGGGTCCGGTGACGTAGGTACGGAAGAGGCGTTATCAGGAATAAGTTGCCGTAGTGGACACGGCGAGATAAACGATGGACTTAAGCGAAGCAGGGTTTTTAATTGGCATCTTGCCTCTATAGGGCAAGCGTCTGCCTCGCCAAGTTTTTGACATATGCACTCTATTCCTCCAGATCCACGTAATCCGTTTTGAATACTACGTCGCTTAGCAGTGCCAAGGTATCGCGACCATTTAATCGACGAGACCCGCAAACTAGCAGATTCATGTCAATTTACAGAGGTTCGCACTCATGGACTTTTGTACGGAAACGAGTTATGGGGGTTTGTTGGTTCGGTGTTGCCAAAGCTACCTGTCGGTCCGTCCACGGCGAATGAAGTTTTTTTGAGGATGAAGGAATGTCGTAAGTTGCAAGGAAGGGGGTGTACTTGAGTTTGGATACAGAAGCGATTCATTCTGGTGTGTAGGCCTTGGATGTTATGAATGAAAGCTGGCACTGTAGAAGTTTGCCGGTTTTGACGGTATCCCCTATGAAAACTACATATCCTTGATTCTTAAATTCTACGCTGCCCAAAATGCCAAGCAAGTCTTGTACATCTAGCGCCCTGCCTTGCCATCCCTGTCTCAGATAATATACCAGATATTACCAGTCTCTACCACAATGTCAAGTACTGCAATTAGATCCTCTGGATCATATCTCGCCTCTACCAGCCATGCAAACTCCACGGAAGACTTGGTCAGACCAAGCCTTGCAGCCCAAAGCTCAACTGAGTCTTCTGTCAAGAAGAGATTCCCTGATCGTCCATATTTCCATTCCCGCCGAGTCAAAAAGGGTACTGTCGAGAGACCATACCTTGCAGTAAAGGACCCTCGAGGCATATGGATCACAATTATCCCAGCTTTTGGCATCGTTATCGGACTGGTTGCTATAGCGCTTCTTACATGGAGCGGCTATAGATCTGTCGATAAGCATAAATATTGCACGGTCTTCACGGATGACTTTTCCAATGGCTTCAACTCTACGATATGGAATAAGCAGGTTGAGGTCGGAGGATACGGGTACGTCAAAACTCTGTACCCGGCAATAGTGATAACTGCTAATCGCGAGTTCCAGAAATGGAGAGTTTGCGCTGACGACAAACACGGATGAAAACGTCTTCGTCCGCGACGGTCAACTCATCATTAAACCCACCCTCCAAACCGATAAATACCTCTCCGAAACAACAAAGATAAACCTCACCGCCCACGGGACCTGCTCCTCCACAACAACCCAAGACTGCGTTCAAGTCGCAAACCTCACCGCCGGAGAAATCGTCGCGCCCGTGAAATCGGGCAGGATCACGACCAAGAACTTTGGCGTCATCCGCTACGGCCGCGTCGAGATCGTCGCTAAGCTCGCAGCGGGAGATTGGCTGCTCTCGCAGCTCATGATGTTCCCAGCAAAGGACTACTACGGTGCCTGGCCTGCCTCTGGCGAGATTGATATTGGGATGGTGCGTGGGAATAATTACACTTATGATAATGGGCGGGGGAATCAGCAGGTTGCGACTCAATTACACTGGGGGCTGGATACCACCACGGATCGGTGGCAGAGCACTTCTGGGGCGAGAGATGCGCTGCGCACGACGTTTCATCGAGACTTTCATACGTTTGGACTAGAGTGGTCGGACAAGTATCTCTTCACCTGGCTTGATCACCGCATCGCACAGGTCACGTACGTCAAGTTCAATCATCCATTCTACCAGCACGGCGGCTTCCACCAAGCCCTCGCCAACGGGTCCCAGATCTCCAATCCGTGGACTGGGCCGGGAACCAGTAACGCGACCCCTTTCGACCGGCCTTTCTACCTGATCATCGCGCTGGCTGTTGGGGGAACGTCGGGCTGGTTTCCGGATGATGTGCACGATAAGCCCTGGGTGAATGATGCAATCTCTCCTAAGACGGATTTTTGGAATGCGAAGGATAAATGGTATCCGACGTGGGAGAAGAATAATGGGGGAGAGATGGTGATTAAGAGTGTTTCTATGTGGCAGCAGTGTGATCGCGCTGCTACTGATTTATCGCAATTCTCATCAAGTTAGATATTAGGGTATTGAATAGTTATATCACAGTTACTGCATGTTAATTGATGAAAGTGCATGTGAAAGGTTTGCGGACCGCGTGTAGTTATAGTTACATTACCCTGCGCATTTTGTCGATGTTCAAGGACAGTGAAATCTGATTTGAACCAAGGCCCATTTTATGGACGCGTCGGTTCTGATAGGCCGGCGAAAACTCGTGGGGCAGTCGGGTTAACGATCTTCCGATATCTGCTTCGGAGAACTCGTGGCATGAATAACGTTAATACAGGGTAGCCTAGGGAAGTCCAGGACGAAACTGGTCACAAAGACCATTCTAATTCGCGCAATTTTTATTAATTTTTAGCCCAAGCCTCACTGAATATGGTTATAATAATAGAACTCTTGAGTGAGATATCACGAGAAAATATAAGATAATGGCGAGTCATCCCATTGTAAAAGAAGAGAAAGTGTGAAACGGTGAAAAAGCTAGTGTATACTGCGTCGTTTCTTTATTTGATCATCCGTACCTAGCAGCATGTCAGCTGTCTATCATTGTGATTTGATAATTCATAACTTCTGACACTCTTGATAATGTCCAACGAATGTTAGATAGACAAAGCGACGACCTCAGTACTCACTCGAGCTCAGCAATATAATCCCAGCTCGCGACTCAATATTACAAGCCATCTCATCTTTCTCTCTGCCGATAAGATAAGCTTGTCCAAAGGCCAATCGAGACCCAACTGTGGCTGGCTGACATTCCACCTACCATATCGATAGTCACCTCTGGCGCATGCAAGGGATAGCTTCGCTAGCGTAAACCAGCTAATCAGACGACGATATTCGCTTCCGCTGCCAGCCACTCCAATACTCCCCGCTGTGATGGGCAAAAAAGGACATCAATCATCAATTGCTATACCCAAACTGGGGAAGGCGCGCTGTTGTCCCGTCGTTCCGTGCCGAGTTGAAGATCTTTTAGGAATTGAGTGGCACCGATAGCTTCTTTTGGCGTATCCTTCCGTAGCTAATCAGTTGATGAGAATGTAAATGGACATCTTCCCGTTGGTCGAACGAACCGAGTGGCTTGCACTACTCAATTCCACGAGTTCATAGCGTGGCAAGCTGCTTCAGCCAGTGTTGAAGCATAATTAGGCTTGGCTGCTCCATCTAACGCTCCCTTGATCAATTGCTCTCATCTTCTCGGATGTGCGATACTCAAGTCTCGAATCATGAAGACGCTTTACTTCTTCGCAGGCGTTTTCGCTGCATTTGCTCAAGCAGCACCTACTGTTGACGAGACATACCCATATAATGGACCTGCAATTCCCATTGGCGATTGGGTCGACCATACGGTTAAGGGCAGCCCCAACCACGGTTTCATCCGTCTAGTTGAACCTCCGGCGGTAAAACCAGGCTATGCCAATGCTACCAATAACGTTAATGTCATCTCACTGTCATACATACCTGCTCAGTCTGGAGGAGATACTGTTGGCATCAATATCCACTATCAAACGCCCTTTGGTCTCGGTGCCGCACCCTCAGTTTACTGGGGAATCAGTGATACGTCTTTGAACAACGTGGCCGTCGGCTTGACTGAAACGTACGATCGCACTCCTCCCTGTTCTCTCGTTGCCGTCACACAATGCAGTCAATTCTTCCACAACGTCCAGATAGAAGGGCTTCAGCCAGGCACGACCTATTTCTACCAAATCCCTGCTAAGAATGGCACAACCGACTCTGCTGTTCTAAGCTTCAAGACTGCCCAGGCTGTAGGCGACCCATCTCAATTCAGTATCGCTATCAACAATGATATGGGGTACACGAATGCGAATGGGACGTACTTCTACATGAACCAAGCTGTGAAGAAGGGAGAGCTCGCGTTTGTCTGGCACGGTGGAGATCTCAGCTACGCGGATGACTGGTACTCTGGCATCGTACAGTGCAACGCATCAGCTTGGCCTGTCTGCTATAACGGCAGCAACAGTTCCCTGCCCAACAACGACACCAATCCCGATTATTTCGACACGCCCCTTCCAGTCGGTGAGATTCCGAATCAAGGTAGCCCTCGTGGCGGCGATGTTGGTGTCCTCTACGAATCCAACTGGGATCTTTGGCAGCAGTGGATGAACAATATCACTAACAAGATCCCGTACATTGTCCTTCCTGGCAACCATGAGGTCACGTGTGCCGACCACGATAACAAGCCATTTGTCCTTTCATCATATCTCAACGAGAACAAAAAAAACACCACCATGTTAGGCGATAACCCCAACTCGACTCTGACATATTATTCATGTCCGCCTTCACAGCGCAATTTCACGGCTTTCCAGAACCGCTTCACCATGGCAGGCGACAAGTCAGGTGGCGTTGGTAATTTCTGGCATTCATTTGATTACGGGCTTGTTCATTTCGTATCTATTGATACGGAAACGGACTATGCCAACAGCCCCGACAAGACGTTCCGTGAGGATGTCGAGAAGGCTAAGAAAGAGGAGGATTGCAAAGGCAAGGATAAGGATGAGCCAGAGTGCAAGACTAAGACGAAAGAACCGCCTGCTTCTACATCTACGTGGTCGTGTACCCCGCTCCCGACAGATGATGTCTATGAGACAGATGATTTGGAGGAGGAGACATATCTTGAGTCCGGGAGAGCTCATCCTCTACGAAACGAGACATACGTGACTGATGCTGGGCCTTTTGGATACATTGAGGGTTCCATCCACGACAACAAGGCGTATCAGCAATATCAGTGGTTGAAAGACGATCTCGGCAAGGTTGATCGGTGTAAAACGCCCTGGGTCATCGTCATGGGCCATCGTCCCATGTACAGTTCCCACGACGACGCCAACTATCATCTGCACCTTCGCGAGGCCTTTGAGGGGTTGTTCCTGAAGAACAAGGTTGATTTGTACATCGCTGGGTAAGTCACCAACTCGAGTTTGTCAGAATGCTAGGCTAACTATTCATAGACACGTCCACTGGTACGAGCGTCTTAAGCCTATAGGAAACTGCTTTGTCGATACCCCTGCGATTTTGAACGATAGTGAGAAGAACGGCATTTACAAAGTGAATCCTGGGACTTCGATGGTACATCTCATCAATGGCGCTGCTGGGAACATCGAAAGCCACGCTACCATCAATCAGTCCCTGCCTATACCCGACATAACAGCTCACCGTAACTTGACCAGTTTCGGCTTCTCCAAGTTGACCGTCTATAACGCAACGACCCTGTCTTGGCAGTTCATCCGAGGTCACGATGGACAGGTCGGTGATAATCTTATTGTGAAGAAGAATGCATCCGAAACTTGCGCGGGCTACAGCTCTTACAGTTCTTCTGGCTCCTCAGGCTCGTCTTGCTCTTCTGAGTGCTCTGGATCTGGTGTGCTGGCCTGGCTCTACTGCAATGTCTATTGTGCCACCTTTGGGGAACCACTTAAGGTCTAGCCACTTGTACTTATAGCTACACATAGTCAACAATTCATGCATGAGGTTTATAGTTGTAAAGATCTTGACCTCGTAAATCTACTCCAGAGTCTGGTTCTTGTTTCGTGATTGAGCGCGGTGAATAGATGGCTTATTTAATTGTTGCATTAGTCCAACTGGGCTACTCCGTAGTAAAATGAATACTGGGTATTGTGGCTTACGCTTCTCCAAGGACAGCCTTAGTGCTCAAAGCTATTCACGTTAGTGCCGCGATACCTGTACTATTGAACTATGAGCTCCTTTTCCTTGCACAAAATAGTATTTATCTACCAAAAGGAGACTCCCATTACCGGGGCTGCTGTTACAGATGATATGAACAGAACTACTCCCCAATATTCTGCACAGTCTCTGCCCTTCTCTTCTCTCGTACCAGGTCCAATCGTCAATCGTTTATTGTTTCACCGACCCCAGCCCCTTATTATCTCTCATTCTTTTGCCTAGACTTCAGAACCTCGCATGCCAATACCATGGTCCGCTGCAGATCCCTCCTAGTGGTGCTGGCAACCGCATCGGCTGTTATGGCCGGTCCTTGCAAGCCCAGTACGACTGGCCCAGTCCTCAGCACCACCACAACGGCAATCGAACAGACATCCACCACAGTAACTTCAGCCCTTGGGGACACCACTATTGTTGATACTGCTACTGTCTCTGATGATACCACTACCGTCGCCACCACTGCAACAGCAGAGCCCGATACCACTACCATTGCGACCATGACAACAACAGAGGCTGAGACCACAACTACTGCCCTAATAACAACCAACGCAGAGGCTGATGTCACGACTACCACCACGGCCGCAGAGACTACCAGCACCGCGCCCTGCGCCGCTGCTCCTACAGCATGCGGTATCTACGGTTACTTCGCCGCTGGTAACACGTTGCAGTACCTCACCAGCCCGGGAACAAAGGACAGCGCCAAAGACTGCTTGCAGGCCTGCGCTGATTATCCGGGGTGCGATGTCGCCGACTTCTACAACGAAGCCGCCAACGGATGGCCAAAGGGCAATTGCGAGTTCTTCAAGGGCACAGTCAAGACTGATGGCGCGCAGACTCCATACCAATGGTACCAAGTTTGCTGCTTGGCCGATATGTAATTGGGTTCATGCTTCTCTTTATCAAACAGGAATCACTTTAGAGCAACGTCCCTTGGTATTTTACAAGGAGTTGAATACATTCTTAAGATAAAGCTACATACTCAAAATGATATGCCAGCCTTGCAAACTGCTCAGGCTTACCAATCCCAAGTACCATACAAAATACACAGCAATCCCAACTATGCTTTGCGATTTACAGCTTACTCTTTAGCCCCGCACTAGCAGCAAGAACAGCTCGCTGCTTCTCCCCTCCATGCTCAACCTTGACAGGAGCGTCGAAAACCGTAGCATCAGGCTTCTCCTTTCGGTCCTTGGTATCAATATACTCCCTCTCCCCCTCTCCAACATAAAGCTGTCTCGGCCTCCAGATCTTGACGCCCGACTTATTCAGCATCATCTGTCTCCAGTGCGCCAACCAACCAACACATCGTGGAACAGCAAACAAGACAGGATAAAAGTCAAGCGGGAATCCCATGGCCTGGTAGATCAGTCCAGAGTAAAAGTCCACGTTAGGGTACAAGTTCCTGCTGCGCATGAATTCACTCTTGCGCGCGTAGTCGGCGAGCGTGAGGGCTGTGTCGAGAAGCTTGTTTCGGCCGGTGACCTCGAAGACTTCTTCGGCGAGCTTGCGAATGGCTGTTGAGCGGGGGTCGACGTTTTTGTAGACGCGGTGGCCGAAGCCTACGAGGACTCGCTCCCTTCTCTCAACAGCCTGCATGAATGCGGGGACGTTTTCGGGTGATCCGATCTCGATGAGCATTCTGATGGCTGATTCAGAAGCTCCTCCGTGAGATGGGCCGTAGAGTGCTGCGCATCCCGCAGAAACAACGCTGTAAGGATCGACCAGAGAACTTCCAACTTGCAGGACTGTGGCGGTAGAGCAGTTGACTTCGTGGTCGGCGTGGAGAATGAAGAGCTTGTCCAGGGCCTTGGCAAGAACAGGGTGAGGTTGATAGTCTGGCTCAGATAGGTTATCCAGGAGATAGAGGAAGTTTCCTGTGTATGACAGGCCTTGTGCAGGGCGGTTGAATGGTCGACCCTGTCGCATTCTGTACGACGCAGCTGCCAAAGTAGGAGCCTTTCCGAGAATTCGAAGAATCTGTTTGTCCAGCATCTTGAGAGATTCCATATTGCCCGACGCAGCGTTGGTATAAAGCTTCTGCCCTGCAAGCGAGGGATTAGCTTCCGGAGCAAACGCTCCGAGCGTAGCAAACGCCGCGCTCAACATGGACATTGGATGAGAGTCGTAGCGGAACGACTTGAACATGTTCTCGATGTCGCTGTGGATATACGTGTGATGCATCACCTCGCCCTGCCATTCATCATACTGCGCCTTGGTGGGAAGATCTCCGTAGATGAGAAGATACGCCGACTCTAGAAAATTGCTCTTCTCGACTAACTGCTCAATCGGATATCCGCGGTACCGAAGGACGCCGTCCAGGCCGTTGATGTATGTGATTTTGCTCTGCACGACAGCAGTGTTCATGTACGCGGGATCATACACCCTAAGACCCTGCGTAGTCTCATCTTCTGGGCGATCATTACCAGGCTCAGCTTTGATCTTCTTGAATTCCGTTGCTGGGATGGAATTGTGAGTGATGGGGATCTCGTAGGTCTGGTTTGTTCTGTTATCCACGACCGTCAGCGTCTCGCGACGGCCCTTGTTCTGAGACAGCACCATGATGAAAATAATACAAGATGAGCGAAAAAAATGCAGTGCTTATGTCGAGTTGATGAGGATAAGCGATGAGTCTTGATCATTTGAACTGGTTTTCAGAAGCAAACGCGTCGATGACACGTCACGTGGATGCATACCTCGGCACGATAAGATAAGTGGAATTTGGCGAGACCGAGGTCTCAGAAGGGTTGGCGGCATTTGAGGCGGGAGTGGGACGACATCAACGCTAACACCAATGGTATTGTTTTGCGGCATTTCACGATAGCAGACAAGTCCCTTCCTGTCTTCTGTAACTGGGCAATTGCTCACTACCCTACATACTGGCATGAGATATTTAATTAAAACAGAATACATTAACGTTACTTCAAGACAAATGGCTATTAAGTGCTTTATCTACCCAATTGCAAGACAGACTTATGAAGTTCTTTGTTCCTGTCTTTCAATTTCAATATTTACCCAAATAAGCCCCCGCGTCGCACCTTTAGCACACTCAGCTTTCGAATCGACCATACAAACGGCGTGTTATTTTCAATTGGTCAAGGCTATCATCCCTTTGGAAGCCGTTAGGCAGATAAAGCGTATTAAAGTGGAATCTGCTCCAGTATTGATTGGCTGCTGATCAGTTTGCCTGAAGGACTTGTGGTAAGGAAGGAATCTGGTAAAGATATAGGTACTGATCTGTAACCTGCAGTATTAAAGGTACCCTTTCTTACACTAAATCTAGCCCTTATAAAAAGTATCTCTGATACTGCAGATTTGATTTGCTGACTTCCCTGCCGGTACGCCTCATCTGCCTAACGGCTTCCAAAGGGATGAGCTAGGACCCAGTGCAAAGGTCACGTGCTAACGGATTTATCGGGCCGGTACAGGTATGGGGTAACAAGCCTCAACTGTAAATCATAACTCACTAACACATAAAATACTAACTATATTAAGCAGGTAATCACGATAGTGTAAAACTGACAATGTCTCCATTCAATCGGCCTGTGAGATATTTCCCCATCCCTTAGGATACAGGAAGGCAGAATTGATATATTACATTAAGATAGATAATCCAGAGGGTTCATTACATCGTTTCGATAACCATTTCTTATCGCCGCAATCTGATTGATAGACCTGTTACGATCTCACGATTCATCAGTGCACTTTTTCGGCCACAGGGATACTAACTAGGTGGCGTCCCTCCAACTCATGCTAGCGCAGTGGTCTAGAAGTCGAAGATAAGGAAATCATTCCACTGCTCAGGGGCAACGGTAAGGGTTGCAAGACAGGGGGCCATGATATGCCTCTTGCGGTAGGGTATGTATATTTGCTCCCCGCCGCTGTTTATCAGGTTGCCGTTTGCCAACGTTCTCAACCATCGCAAACGGAACAATGGGCAAAGGTCATATTGTGCTCACTCACGATGTCGAGGTTATCGAGATGAAAGACGTGGGCGTCGGTACTTCGTGGGATGTCTCAACCAAACCTGCGGAGGAGCCTGCCAGTTGGTTCGAAGGCTTCCGGCGCGCCAAGCGTCGGCGTGACAAGACCTATGACCACGGGTATCATCCCAACCCAAAACCTGTTGCAGAACTCGGGCAGTATGATATCGCCGCGGCCAACGCCAAAACAGTAACAACTCCTTTGTCAAGAGAGCTCAAGGGACGACATCTTCAGATGATTGCATTTGGAGGCTCGATTGGCAAGTTTCTCAAACCAAGAATCGGGGAGAAGAAATCCTAATAGAACATAGGGACTGGACTTTTTGTCGCTTCAGGTGCCGCGTTGTTTCGAAGTGGTCCGGCTGGCCTGCTACTCGCATACATCGTGGTTGGCATCTTGCAATATTGCACTATGCAGTCGTTATGCGAACTTTCAGTCATGTTCCCTGTTGCAGGATCGTTTACAGCTTTTTCCACTCGCTTCATTGACCCATCTTGGGGATTCGCTCTAGGATGGATGTGAGTTCCCCTGTTTAACACCGCTCCTATCAATTGAATACTGATACAATGCCATGGCCCAGCTACTTTTTACAATGGCTGTTTGTTCTGCCCCTAGAAATAATCGCTGCCGTGCTTACTATTACCTACTGGAACGACTCCGTACCCAAGGCCCTCTTAGTGACTATTTTTCTTGTTCTCATCATCGGCATCAATCTTTCCAACATTAGGATCTACGGCGAGGCAGAGTTCATATTTTCTATCATCAAGGTCATTGCAGTCGTTGGCTTCATGTGGGTTTTACTCTGACAGTCATATGATAGTACAGCGCTCACATTGAAGATTTAGTCTGCTAGGCATCGTTATTCATATCGGCGGCCCACCACATAGCGGCTATATTGGCGGTCAATATTGGTCACACCCGGGTCCTTTTAACAACGGTTTCAAGGGCTTTAGCACTGCATTAATCACGGCAGTCTTCGCATATGGTGGTACCGAAATCGTCGGGCTTGCCGCGGCCGAGACGCGTAGCCCACTCAAGTCAATCCCCAACGCTATCAAGCATATCTTCTGGCGCATTGCCATCTTTTATCTCGTCACCATTTTACTTATCGGACTACTTGTACCCTCCAACAATTCATCTCTTATCAGTGGCAACAGTTCTGCGGATGCATCCGCCAGTGCCTTCGTTATCGCCATCGAGAGCGCTGGCAAGACCATTCTACCAAGCGTTATGAATAGTGTTATCCTTATCGCAGTTCTCTCCGTCGGTAATTCAGCAATTTATGCGTCTTCTCGCACTCTTGCAGCTATGGCAGAGCTTTCACACGCACCTCAGGTTTTCACGTATGTCGATAAGAAAGGCCGACCACTTCTCTCGCTCTTGATCGCAGGGTGTTTCGGTCTTCTGGCCTATTTGGTTAATCTGGAAGCACACGATACGGTTTTCCAATGGCTACTCTCCATTAGTGCGTTTGGGATCCTCTTCGCGTGGACTAGCATTTGCTTCTGTCATATACGTCTTCGTATGGCTTGGACACATGCGTCTAGACCTATCGATCGCCTTCCATTTCGTTCAGCCGTCGGTGTTATCGGTTCTTGGTTCACAATAGCAGGGTATGTGATGGTGATGGCCTTGCACATGTGGGTATCCATTTCACCTCTTCAGGTGTCAGGAGTGGAGATGAGCCTGTCGGACCGGGTACAATACTTTTTCCTCCGAACCATGGCTCTTCCAATTGTGGCCGTGCTCTTCATTTACCACAAAATTCGTTTTCGAACACACTTCATAAGTGTTGCTGAGATGGATTTGGACACGGGGCGGCGATCATATCGACTCGATCTTGATCGAGAGCAGGATGCCGACGTGAAGCGGACTTGGCCAATGTGGAAGAAAGTTTTCAACCACCTTTGTTAGATAACTAGAGCACTTAATCCTACAATATGAACCCATTTCTTATAAGCAAGTGTCTGAAAAGAAGAAACCCTCCACGACCCACCTTCCTACTAGGCTAGTAAACCCTTAACTACTCAATGTGGCCCAACCGGGAGACGTTGGTGGTATCGGTGTTAGTAATGGAGAAGCCTTGCGCCCGGCCATGAGGCAGCTAAACGTGACGATCGCCAGCTTCTGAAGCAACACGGGAAAAAGGAACAGATATCATCTTTCATAAGCTCTGGGGAGATAACGGACAGTAGCTTCGGAGAGATAGGGCCGATTATTGGTCTCGGCGGATACAATCAAAGAACATGTCATCTAAAGCGCTTATCTAGGATCCCTCGAAAATGATTTCAGGCTCCATCTAGTATCCCGGAATGTTTAGCGCTCTGGAGGGGAATAAAAAGCGGCCCATTGACGGGCGAATTTTGGTGTAGTTCGGTTGTTTAATCCCCCCAAGGGCGCCCTCGGCGGTCTCTAAGTCTAAGCGGCCCGACAGTATTTAGGTTTTGAACTAAAGAATAGTATATTCTTCTTAGAGTTCATTATCTATAAAGCTAATTTATAAACATCTCTAGTATCGTTTTCTAATTTTAATATTAACTTTAATCAGCTTCCGTGTTGTTCCCTCAGTGGACTCAACCTTTAAATTAACCATGCCGAAGGAATATCTTTTTATCAGCGTTGCTGCTATAATCTTCATCTCAACTTCTGCGGTATTACGCCCAACGCATGCTGCGGGACCGTGGCCAAATGGGATAAAAGATGTTCTTTGACGGTCCGACAGTTTCTCCCATCTCTCAGGCCGAAACTCATTGGCATCCTGGCCCCAAATATCTTTGGACCGGTGAATGGCATAGATTGGAACGCTGAGAACAGTGCCGGGAGAAAAGTAAAAGGAATCTAAGTGAACTCCCTTGGATCCAGGAAGCACCTCTCGAGGGAGGCCAATTCCAAGGACGCTGTGCAGACGCATTGTCTCGTTAAGCACAGCGTCTAGATATGGAAGAGCCCGGACATCTGCAAACGGCGTGACTGTTCCAGAAACATGGATAGAGTCAACTTCAGCTTGCAGCTTTTGCAGTGAAGAGGGCGAAGTTGCGAGGTAGTACATCATGGCAGAGAGGGTGTTGCTGACGGTCTCAATGGCCGCCATGAACAAGGTCAAGGACTCTGAAGCAATCTCTTCGAATTTGAGCAACTCCCCGTGTTCATCGCGCGCTCGGAGTAGAAGTGAGAGCCAATCGTCATGGTTGTCTTGCGCTGCGGCCATGCGTTCCTTGACGTGAGCGGAAGTAACGCCGAGTAGGTTCTGTAGCCCATCCATTCCCTTATGGAAGAAGGGATCGGGCAAATGATGTGCATGCGGCTTCAACCAGGGTAAGACGCCAAGAGTAGCGACTGCGGCACTCCTCTGCGCAAGACTGTTCATCATGGACACATAGGACCCGGGCTTGTTGTCTATCTTGACCAGATCAGAGCCATTCTCAAGCATTCCGAACGGCTCGCTGAAGAGAAGATCACCAGTGATGTCAAACGACAAGTATCTAGTTGCAACGTCAGTACATCTCAGAGAAATAGTCGACAATGGACTTACGTGAACCATCGCCTGCATTCAAGTTCTGTGAAACCATCAAACTGCGGTCCTTTGTCGATTATCTCGTCCCACTTACGGACCAGAAGCGCCACTTTGTCGGCGATGGGTGCTTCGGCTGCACGAGACGACTTGGGGGCGAAGCTATGAGCGATATATCTTCTCTTGCGAGCATGTTCGGCGCGATTCCTCGCCGTGAAGATACTTCGAGTCAGAGAGATTGAAGAATCGTACCATGATCTTGTAAAAGTGAGCATAGAACGACATGGGAAAAACATGCAACTGTAACTTACGACTTTTCCAACCCGTTCCCATGGCCGTAGACGAGATTGATGGCTCTTTCGTCAACGATACTGACATGGTTCGGCTGGATTCTTATGATAGGACCAAGTCGTTCGTGCAGGTCATAGACAGTGTATGAACGCTTAGACTGGCGGCAGATATACAGGAGCCAAAGGTCTGAGAAGCGGGCTAGCAATGGACCAGGAATCCTTCGCAGGTGTCTGTAGGTATAGAAGTAGGGAATGATGTAGTACATCAGTGCACATATAAGAAGTGCCAAGGGCGCCCATGGTGAAAGTAACAGAGAATCAGTAAACATTGTTCTGAGGATAAAGAACGCAGGTGCGAATGCGAGTGAGGGATAATGTAAACCAGGTCGATATATCCCAGCTCGTATTAGTTATAAGAAACTTCTCGAATGTGATGTGATTATCCGTGCCGAGGCCGCCGTTGCACATTAGAATGCTATGCAAATATCTCCACTAAGCAAGGTAGCACCGGCATTGTAATGACCCAGACAGAGTCGAGAACTATCACTTTTCGTTTCAGACTAGCCATCGGAGTAATGCTTGCATAAAAAAACCTACCGGAATCAAGAAAATGTCTCCGGGGCCGTGAACCCATGTTACGTATCTCTCAATGCCGGACGGGAGGTTGTATCATCGGACACGGCATGAATATCGCGGTGGATATAAGAGCCAAAATTAGCTTTGTTCGGATGTTTCATTGCATCTATGTATGTCTAATGTCGTATGATTTCTTCAAGTTCTATCTGCCGTCGTCGGTTGCAGCCGGACTATTCATGCATACCGTAGGCGAGGTGGTTCTATCCAGAGATCCACCAGCAGAAGTCTATTGCAAAACAGTCCATCACATATGAGTTTTACTTTTCTTTGCATCGGGAGTCGGCGGGTATACAAGGTGCAGTTTTACTTATGTCGGAGGTTGAAGCCGCCGGCGATTCCCGCGCTCATGGGTGAGTATCATGTGCTAAGGCTATGTGACATTCATGCCATAGGATCGGCCAAGATATGAGAATGGGCGATAAAAGATGGCTGCTTCGCGAATACAGACTATGGTAACGTATACTAAAAACGAACCTTATGGTAAAATTGTCTATATAAGCTATTCTTCCAGAATGCACAATAAGATTTAAGACAATGTATAGTAACACATTTACAACCATATCATCAATTTGCTCCATATCTCAAACTCGAACACCGCTCGCCATGCCTTCTGCCATTGATAGCATCCCAATCGCCTCAATTGAGACAATCAACTACTCCGCTCTCGAAAGACGAGATGCGAAAGAAATTGAGAAGCTCATGGCTGCAAGCCGCACAGCCGGATTCTTCTACCTAGACTTTGACCATAGCGGTGCGGCCGGTCTACCCAAGAAGAAGAAAGATGTCCTCAAGGCGATGAAAGAATATTTCAGTCAGCCTGATGATATCAAGCAACTTGACAGCAAGGGCGTTCCTACACGCGGGTAAGCAGACTGCAATTGTGAATCAGTACGTGCTGATTAGACTTAAGATATGTCAAAAAGGGCACCTTTACTGCCGTAGACCCTAAGCGCCCTGATGAGTCTTTTGAACATCTTGCTGTAAGACATATCATCGGTTCGCTTGATCCATCACTGACTTGAAGATAGATTGGGACGCACGACCTGGGAACTAATCTGGCTTCCACGCTTCCGGCTCTGTTCAAGAACGCTGGAACTCTCATCCCCGACTACGTAGCTCTTTGCGAGCGCGTAGTCGACGTTCTATTGGACTGCTACTCCCAGGCTCTAGGTGTCCCTGGCCAGTTCCTGCAGTATCACGACCATGAAAAATCATCCGATACTATCCTAGCCATGCTGAGCTATCCCGGAAGACTCACGCATCAGAAACATACCGATCTGGGGTCCTTGACTATTCTCTTTAGCGATGAGTGGGGACTTCAGGTTGTTGAGCCTAGCAACGGCAATTGGGAGTGGGTCGAGCCGCGGGAGAACGATGCCGTGATCAACGTCGGCGACGCTCTCCGTTTCCTCTCAGGCAAGACCTTGTACTCCTGTGTTCATCGGGTCGTGAGGGATGGTCGTGCTAGTGACGAGGGGCACAGATATTCCATCGCCTACCTCCTTCGTCCCGGGGACGACGTGTCCTTTGTGGATGCCGATGGGTCTAGGGTTACGGCTCAGTCCCTGGCGAGTATCAAGTACAGAGCCTATTCTGCGGATCATGCTGAGCAGGATAAGAACACTGTCCTGACTGGTGGAATGGAACAGGTTCTTGGTGTCCGTGCCTAGATCGGCCGATCAATAAGATCCCTCTTTTCTCTATTCTCCTCTCCCGATGCATAGTGAACCTAAATTCAGACGAGGTAACTCTCGGACTAATACCGAGTGGAGGTCGCGGCAAGGGCCGAGCCTCCACTGTTTGTAGAGACTCCCTGGTCTTCTCACTCGCGGTGAATGAACTCAAATTAGACTTTGGTACTTCCGATTCGCAAGCACGCGAGGCTCAAAAATCGTGATCAGCAGGAATACCACTCATAAGGCGTTACCGCACCAATCAAGACCCGACCAAAGGTCAAGATTATCTGTAAGTGTAGTGCTTGTTACTGCCTAGTACAGTTAGTATTCTGTCGATCACATAAGGCCATACTGGAAGACCAGCAGAGGGAAGACCATTCCTTGCATGAACGTGATGAACTAGTGCCAAACTATAATTTTCGAGTCCATTGCCCTTACTCTTCTCAGGTAAAAACTAATTACGTGAACGACGGTAAACGGCTGGTAGATGCTAAACAAACGATAGTCAAGCGTTCCAATAACTCTCAAGCTCTGCAGTGAACTCTTTGGGTTATTGTCCAGAGTCTGAGCCCATTGCACTTACGAAGTCTATATTCGACCGGAAGCTTTTTTATTGATGCCTAATCCAGGATGCAGGCCGGTTACAGGGATTGCCAAATCATCACGAGTGGGTTCGGAAGTTTTAAACTGTAATAGATGAGGTATTCTATAGGAATCAAACATGCAGGCCACGTAAGACAACGCAGGGATCACGAATGCAAGCATAGTCGAGGAAAGAACTGTTTGACTTTGGACCATCGGCTTACGCATATGTTTCATTGTGTCCGCAATCGTTTGTTTCATTAAACAAGCCAATGGCAATCTCGAACCTCTTGATAGGCAGTGGTCAACAGATAGCCTTAACAAGAAGGTGACTCAAAGTTGGCAAAAGCAGGTAGAAAGATCACAACACAGTTTACCATCGAGACCAACTCTACAAGTCCGTATTTCAGTTATGGGGAATTCAATAGGTTGCAATAAGTAGAAACTTAATATTCTCACTGGACTATAGAGCTAGGATCTTGGATTGAGATCAATGTTGCAGCAGCAAGCTCTGAGAGTTAATGCATGTTACTACTTAGAATTCTGCTCCTCCATGAGCTCGTGTACATGCTTGTTTAAGAAGTATCCCTTCAGCCTCTCAGGCTCAACGTAACGCGATCCCCGAATGGCAACCAGGCATCTCTCTGTTCCACATTCACAAGGAAACGACTGAGCCATTTCCCACTCCGCACTCGGATAGAACCAAGTCAGCTCGTCACCCTTGGCGATATGACGATCATCCGCCACGCGGACCTCCATGCGTGTAGTATCGACCACAAGGTTAGGATCGCAAGAGTGATTGATAAAGACAATGTCAGAGTTGAACTCCATGTGCTCATTGCGACCAGTCTGGAACGAAGTCCAGGTGGCGCGGGGGGCAAGAGTTGCCTCGGTGATTTTAGCCAAGATGGCCCCTGGGGCAAGAGAGACGAGGGATATGGCTGCTGATTTGAAGGGCTGATCGGACCGGACAACTTTGAGGATATCAGCGTGGCTTTGGCCTGCTGAGGAGGGTCTTGCTTGGGGCAAGGAATGGTGTGCGTTGGATACAGCTGCAGCCATTGTGGATGATGAAGAATGGTTGAGTTGAGTGATGTTGAGACAAGATAGTTTGAAATTGGAGGACTGTTTGTGGTTGATCCAGCAAGTTGATGCCCACATGGCTTGGGATTTATAGTAAAAGGTATGATAACTACCAGTATTTTCAGTCTCGTGGTATGCATTTGGTGACAACAATTAAGTTTCGGCAGTTGCAAAATGCCTCGTAAAGTCCGAATGGGATGGCAATGCGAGAGTAGCTTGTCCGATGAAGTTTCCGATCTCAATTCCCAAATTATTACATACTTGAATCATCTCCACTATAGACCAGTCCGGAGTGACTCCTTGACCAATTGCTTGATTGCCGAGTCGGGGCCAACTTCATGCCCTGTATTTTGGATTCGTAATTGTTTTGATTAGAATGTCGCAGAATAGCTACGTCGGAATTCTACGTTGTCATTGATGTAACTTGTCATGTAACTGAAATGGCTCACAGGGTTTAGTTGTAGGCTGTAGCTGAGTTTCACGCTAGGAACATCACTCAAAGACGACATCAATATAAGTCAATAGGAACTTTTAAAACATGCGCACACTAAACTATGTATTGAGGAATGCCTATAGTGAGAGGAGTAATGTCCTATCAATGTGAACTGGAGAGATCAATTCCCAATGATTAACCCTTCTCCGTTACGCAATCATTCGTATATCCCGACTATAAAGTAAACGAGCTACAACACCGCAAGCAGTACTAAGTAAGGCTGTCCCACCAAAATAGTACATAGCAGGCCGAAAAGGAACAATTGATTCTGCAACATCTGCATGCGTGACCTGGATAAGAGCCGCCGATATTGCATTTCCTCCCATTATACCAGGCGCCCATCCCGTGAAAAGCAAACTCAAGGCTCCTGGCGCATCGTCAATTGGTAAGTGACGACCGACAGCGGTAGGAATCGCAACTGCAAACCCTCCATTTGACAAGCCATTGAGAATACAAAACAACAGAACAAGTCCCAGGTTGGACGACAAAGGCCAAACTGCAAACAGAGAGATGGCATTTACCAGAGAGGTAAAGAACAGGGCGTTCATAGAGCCGACCCTATCGCACGCATAGCCTGTCAGAATCCGGCCTACTGACATACAAGCCAAAAGGCAGGCAAGCGTCGCTATCGATGTGGAGTTTGAGAACCCGAGAGCGTTGTTGATATAAGGTAGGAAGAAGGTTGGCGCATAGATGGGGAAGATTCCAACCGCGCCAGCTGCGAAATGCCAGGAGAAGCATGCATCTTTGAAGACAGACAACTTTACAGGATATTCTGGGGGAGTACCACGGTCCTTGACGAGTAAAGCAGTGGGAATGCCAGTGATGAGCGACGCAATGCCTAAAATTCGAAACGTCCAAGCGACTCCAACGCCTTCAGTCAGATAGCCAACTGAAACAGCTCCAACGAGCGCTCCAAAGCTGCCACCGAGCTTGACGATACCATTCGCCAACCCAAGTCTTCTTTTGAACCACAATACCGGAAGAGTGTTGTACAAAGTATCGGTGAAAGCTGACCCAACGCCATAAGTCACTCCACAGGCAAAGAACAAGCCCACGAGGCTTCCAACCGCCCAACTGCTTGCTAGGCAGCCGATGCCATAGATTGCAATGCCAACGGTCATGCCTGCGCGAGCCCCGATGACACGGACTATTCTGATGGCGGGTATTCCGAGTGCAGGACCCAAGGCTACGCCGAGACTGCCAACGAAGGACACGGCGCTCAGTGAGGAGCCTTTGAGGGTTGTTCGAAGTAGGGCTGCTTGTAGAATACCCCATGATCCAGCCCAGAGGTTGATCCAGAATGTGTGGACGAAGCAGACAAAGATGATGACCCATCCATAACCGCCATCTGGAGGCGTGTCGGGATCTTCAGTAGAAGTATCAATCTCAGTAGTGATTGGATCAGGGACGGGTATGGAGTCCAGTTCCATGGCTATTGGGTATTGTTGATGGCTTAGCCTAACAAAATGAGATACGGAAGAGTGGGATTTGATACAATGTTGCAATGGCTCTTTGCATCAAAAGGGAACAGATGTTGTGTCGACTTGGAGCGTTTCCGTGGCTTCAAAGGTTACTAGATACATATCCTCGTAAAAGATAAAGGAACCACTATTCACGTTGCATGCTACGTTCCTGGCCCCTCGACTGGTCTCGGCATGATTGATAATCTAGAGGGGCTCTTGAGTCGTCGAATGGAGACCCCATGGGAAAAAAGCTGCTTGTTTCAGCCCGAGACTCCATAAACTCACATATTAATCCCTGTCCAACAACTGCCGTGCTCCGCACCTTTTCAACGGCAATTTCGGCCGATGAAACAATTCCAAGTGTCGCCTTGCAGCGTAACAGCCACCAATCGGAAGCTTGCGCGCTTTCGGACCAGAAGATGCATAATGCATCTGTCCTCGTAAACTCGGCGTCCTTCGTTATTGCCACGCCCGCCGGCATCGAGATAACAAGATAAACAGACCAATTAGTAACAGCCCCTCCTGTCTGGTGTTTAAAGCCTGCCCACGGCGGTTCTCTTTATCCTCAGAAACTGCACAGAATTATACGACTCTTCGCTACACTTCCACCATAATCTCAACAATCATGGCACCAGCTGGAGATCTCGGCAGGAGGCTCATCCCTCGTATCCTGGATGACATGTCCAGAGATGAACCGGATCGGGTCATCTACTCCATTGCTAAGTCTGCAGATATTTCGCAGGGCTTCACCGAGATTACAGCTCGCGAGTTTGCCAATGCGGTGAACAAGACCGCCTGGTGGTTAGAAGGTCTTGTTGGCAAGAGTGAATCATTCCAAACAATTGGTTATATCGGACCACGTAAGTTTCTTAGTATCGTAAAGCCTCAGAAAAGCGCTGATCAGAGAAGATGATATTCGCTATTTCCTGCTGAATCTAGCCTGCGTTAAAGCGGGATACCAAGTATGTTACACTTCCCAACGAAGGTATTGTTCTCGGCGTTTTCGTTAACGACTCATAATGTTACTTAGGTCATCTTTCTGTCGCCAGGTAACAGCATTGAAGCTGCTTTGGGTCTTCTCAAAGCGACAGAATGTAGCCTTTGGGTCCATCCCGTCGACTACCCGCCGTATCCTCTGGTCGAGAAGATCCAGCAGACCCATGAGCTTCGTAGTCTAGAGATTCCCACCGTCGCAGAACTCCTCGACGCGTCTAGCTCACCTCACTATCCTTATACCAAGACCTACGACCAAGCTATGGGCGACCCGTTCTGCATTCTCCATACGTCTGGTACAACAGGCCTACCCAAGCCCATCTATCTCAGCAACGGGTTGCTAGCCACCATGGACGCCGCTCGCATTCTGCCGCCGTTCGAGGGCGACAACGGTGCTCGTCCTTGGGCAACACTGTATGAAAAAGGCGATAGACTCTATTCCCCTTGTGTACTTCTTCATGTATGACTTAACCAATACCTGACTCTGGAAATGGTGTGACTGACTTTGGAGACAGGGCCCCGGTATCTTTATGAACCTCTTTGCGACGTTCCTGTTTGATACGCATAGCGTCATGGGCCCTGTTGGCGTGCATCCTGACATGAATATGCTGGCATCACTTGCAGATCACGGCAACATTGATATTTGGCACTTCATGCCTGTATACGTCAACGAGCTGGGCCAGCATCCTGAGGTACTGGAGAAGTTCAGATCGTCCAAATTCATTGGAGCCGGCGGAGGTACGTTCCCAATTCAGTACGTCATGTACCCAGTTAACAAAGTCTCTTGTAGGACCTGTTAGCGCAGAGCTTGCTGCGAAGGTGATTGAAGTAGTACGTGTTCACAATCTATTTGGAACAACTGAAGGCCTCTTCATGGGTGATATGCTCGTAGACAAGGAAGACTTTCTCTGGGTTTCATTCCACCCTTATGCTGGGTTTGAGTACACGGAAATCGAGCGGGATCTGTTCGAGCAGCGCGCTGTCAAGAATGAACACTGGGCTTTACACCAAGGAATCTTTCACACCTTTCCCGACATGAATGAATTCAACTTTAAGGATTTGTTCATCAAACACCCGAAGAAACCCAACCTCTGGCTCTACATGGGTAGAAGCAACGACATTATCTGCTTGGAAGATGCACAGAAGCTGTCTCCCATCGAGACGGAGAACATGATCTGTGCTCATCCCAGTGTCAAAGGATGTGTAATGGTATGTGAGCCCGAAGTTGTGTGCCGTGAGTTTGAATCGCTTACAGATACTACAGATTGGAAACGGGCAGAAGTTTGCTTGTCTAATGGTAGAACTGAAAGACGATATTTCTAGAGACCTTGGGACCATTGAAGGACTGAGGGAAAGTCTTGGCGATATTATTGACCAAGCAGATCAGAATCAGCTGTTGAGGGGGTATTTGAGGAGAGACTACTTAATCATGGCAGATCCTAAGAGACCTCTTCCGCGTACCGAGAAGGGAACCATCTCCCGTAGAGCTGCTCTGAAGCTTTATGAGGAGGAAATTGATGCGTTTTATCGGCTGAAGGGGGAGGCAACTGTAGGTGTTGGTCAACGTACATAGATAGACCGTATCATAAATGATCAATTTCGTTATAGCTTAACTCAGTCAATGCATTTGCCCATTTCCTTCATGTCTAGACCAAAGTGATTGCCCGAAGCTGCGTGGTATCTATATGGTTGCATCGAGTGGATTTTCCAACATTCTTCCCATAGCAAAACATTCGGCCTTTGTACCATCTTCCGTGTATCGAGAGTTGAAAATGGACTCCACTTGATCACCCGCGAGGTCCTGAATCTCACCACCAATCGGGTTTCTGATAGAGACTGACCGCGGATCGCGCAGCTCGTCTCTCAATGCCTGAAGAGCATCTCGCCACAATCCAACTTTGATGTGAACCAAAAACAAGGAAACCTCTGACCCAACCCCAAGAGCCGCTGCCAAAGCTGCGAGTTCTGTAGTAGTGGTAGTTATCTCGATAAGGCGAATGGAGTGCAAGTCGGACACTGGAGGCCACGTGAACCCAATACCGACTGAGCTCGGAGCATCGAGTGTGGACTTGAGTCCCATGCTGTACCAAAACTCGCCCAGATTTATATCGGCATTAGTGATACATCCAGCGTTGATGATTGCACCTAAGTAATCGTTTACAGCTTCCATCTCAGTCGCTGTCCTGACCGTGCCGTTATCCTCCTCATTTCTAATCCATGGGCCACAACCGCTGCGGCACCGTGGCTGAAAGCTGAATTGTAGAAGATCAAGCTCTTTGATAGCATCTGATAACCTTTCTCTTTCATCTCCACTGAGTTGCATTGCTGCGTAATCCGGCGCAGCTGACACATGGATGGAGAGTTGGTCGATGAGTAGTGAATCTACAGCGCCTAGGGCTAAAGGAATATCCACGAGTAATCTCGTGGGAACCCCAGGCCAGATAAATTCGTTTGGTTGTATCCAACGTGCTTCCTCCCATAACATTGGCCGAGAAAGGACTTGAGTTAGAACATCTCCTTGGGCTGAGGTGTCTTGTTCGTCAAGTGGATCGAATTTGCGGCCGAGATCATAGTTGTTATTGAGAACGCCGTCATGTAGCATGACGTGCCGGATATTGGGCAATCTCGCCAAGATCTCGGCTATCCCAATTGCAAAGGCACCGTCGCCATGGAAGAGAATTTGAGAATCGTGTCTTTCTCTGTACTTAACATAAGCAAATTCAAGGATACCACTGGGATACCTTGTCTGCTTTGCCGTGTTGCGTGATGTAGATGGCTCTACGGACTCAGCATTATGCATGTGTACGTCGCTGATGAATCGCTGCATCAGATTCTCAAATGTGATTTGCCCGCCTGATTTGATGTCAACTGCATCGAAAATTTGAGTTCGTTGACCCCATTCAGATAAAACGGCTGCCGTGAAGTTGTCGAGACTAGCCGCAATCCATGGATGGTAAAAGTGCAACCGCACATTGACTTCGCGAACTCCTTCTGCGATTTGAGGATTATCAAGAACTTGCCGAAATAGCTTGACACTCTGTGGACGGCTGAAATCCAAAATGCCGCAGCGACGAACAGCATAATCGTAGCAGAGTAAGCAAAGCCTCTTGCAGGTCAATCTCAAGCTGGAGATGGTGTCATTCTGATGCTTTCGCTCTGTGCTTTTGCAAAATCTAAAGACAGCAAGCAGGATTTCGTTGGACAGTTTTAACAATCCTGGAATGCTCTCAGGGAACGCAGTCATGGTGGTGCTGAATGAGGTGTAGATGTCATTTGGTGTTTGTTCGGAGTAATTGAGATACCGCTTGTTCCGTGGCGGGGAAAATTTAGGGCCCTTATTCTGAGTGACGAAAAGACCTGGGTAACTTTCATGTATTTTGTGGATCTTTGCAACAGTTAATTTTGGCACCCAGGGGCCAGACACTTCTTATCGGATCGGGCTAAGGTTGAGCTAGGATCACACTGACTACGGGTAGTTTCGCATCAAGTTCAGCGCAGATTGATTAAGTGATTCAATATTAGTGTTCAAAAAAGCCATGTTAGGCTGTTTACCTATGAATATTGAAGGCGTTGGTTAAACCTCACTAGCTTCTGAACATTAACCTTTGATTTAGTTTTTTGTTCATCTTAGCGTAGACTGTTTCTTGATCAGCGGTTGGCTATATAAAGAGAACCTGCTTAATCCATTCTTTGCCTGTAACAACGTAAACCGTCAAATTCAGCAATACATTCAATCACAGTCTTAACACCTACAACATCTACGAAAGATTTACCATGAACGGAACCAGTCGCAAACCCCTCTCTAGTGAATGCATTCGCAAATGCATAGTTAATGCATACGCCTATGAGGGTGATGCGCTTGTTGTGCAGATATCACTTAAAAGAATGCCCAAAGCCGGGTTGGATGCGTACATGCCGACTAATGACACTAAGGATGGCTATGAATTCGTTGTCATTGACATATGGAAATATGTGTGGCTCCTTGACGACGATGTTGTCATTGAAAGTCCCCGGTCTGGTGGACCGAGCCGTGATAAGTGTGCACTCGATGCCTTCAGTAAGCTCCAGGCAGCAGGCTACGAAGTCTTAGCTTGGCGACCATATTGTAAGGAGGTAATACCCTATATGGATCGAGATGGAAACACTTTGCCGATTGACGAACGGCCTCCTCTCAAGACCCCGGAAGAGTTGGAAGACAATGTTGAAGACGGCACTGTAACTGAGTTGCGGAAACAGATTTTGCAACTCAAAGAGGAACTCCGGTCGAAAGAGGTTGGTGAAATTCAACTTCAAATGTCACATCTCGAAGACGTTAGACTATCTTACAATGGCGAGTTGACATGGAGAAAGGAGCTACAACGATATCGCGGGGCAGTCCGTGAAAACGTGAAAGAACTTAACTTTCTCCGTGAGACGGTGAAGGAATTGGAGGTTGTGAATAACAACGGACACAGGGACCAACACTTGGCCATACTCTTGGAAGGCTTACTTGATAAGATGACGCTTTCTGCCGAAAGACGGAGGTCCGAGTATCTTGAGCTCAAGGCTGTTATGCTACAAAAGAAACTCGACCTGGGCCACGCCTTCACCAAATTCGATATAGCGTTGAGCTGCTACAATAACGAGAAGGCTAGCAACCCACAATCTCGACAACTTGCAGAGTTTGGTAGTAATTTGAAGGGCGCGCGCGATAGGATAGACGAAGTATCGATGGAGATAGGTAGAGCCGAGAAGGAAATGGCGGCAGCAGAGCAGAACCTTCTAGGGGAGTAAGGTATAACCGATCGGACTTAGATCCGAAACGATAGCTTGAGGACGTGACAAGTATTGTTTTATTTAAATACAGGGTTAACCAAGATTGGATATTCTTTTACTGAATAACATTTCTCCTTAATGACGCACATGATTTACGCTTCGGAGCATTTCCCACGTGAATCATCATCGTCATGACTCGAGCCATTCTATTAGCGCAGGTCTAGCGATCCAAGTGCAAACCCAAGCCACGCCACGACTCATGTTTCATCGGCAGTGCAACTTTCTCGACCAATCGCAACTAATGAAACGAATCACTCACGAGGAACTGTTCCTGAGCTAACAAGACGTAGTCGAACCCTTTCGGACTCGCAGCTCCAATGACCATTCTGTTTCGGATGCGCTCAGACATTTATTCATCCTCGGATACCGGCTAGCAAAGACGCTTGACCAGATCGACACCCAGGAAAATCCACTGCCGAAGCATCGGTTCCCATCACATGCGCTACGATTGTCTCACTAAAACGATCTGCATTGCCTCTGTCCCCTTTTTGTGTCCTCGTTCCCTGGCCCTGGTCTCTCTGAGCTTCCCTGTTCTCTTCAACTCCATGTCGGTTTTGAGATGCGCCTCTTGCGATGGGGCCAGGCTTTCTAATTGCGCTGCTTAGTTTGCTTGCATTTACGGGCGCGAGTGAGATAAATGTCGACACGAGTCTTCCAGACTGCGCGGTTTGTGAATTGTTGACTTTGGATTACTTCTTGCTGATTTCAGTAGCAAATATGTTTTCGCACGTTGATGAGCCCGGACTGCGATAAGCCGAGTTGCTTTTGTACCTCGACTACCTTTCAGAATGACTTGATACCCTGCCTCAAGAGCCATTGCCAGATTCCACAGGTCTTCGGTACGTAAAGCCCCATTCGAATTCTGGTCGTTATAGGCTGACGGACCAAGCTTCGTTGCGGCATCTCGACCAAACATGCCAGCGACCACGACGCGATCGAAGGAATGATGCCTGGCCTTACCTCTCGATACACATTATTTGCATCCTTTGTGCGGTTATTCGAGTTTACACAAAGTTGTTTATTATCAGGAAGATTTCGCCCGAAGATTGGCTGTCATTCACTTCCTTGGTTATTTACATTGTATACTTTGGCATTGGACACCATGGTAAGGACCAAACCATTCCCTGAGCAAGTGGCTAACCCGACGCAGCGTTAATGTCGGCTTTCGGGCAAGATATTTGGTGGGTTAACGCAGATGATCTATCCCATGCACTCAAGGTACTATACACTGTCTGCTTATCGCTCCTTTGAAGCTGACTTCACAAGCTGTTCTGGATCGACTGTCCTGTCTACACTCTCCTTCTGGGAATGACAAAAGTCACAATAATACTCTTCTACATCCGTCTGTGTCACGTCTACACGCTATTCTGCCAACTATGTTGGGCTTGTATTCTCATCATGAGTCTCAGCACAGGCATTCTCATGTCCCTGAACATCTTCCAATGCACGCCGATACGATGGAACTGGGATCGGTTTGGTGGGGAGGATGTGGACTTTTGGTGCATGGACTTGAACAAATTGCAGTGGTCAATCAACATCACCAATATCGTCTTTGATATCGTCGTACTGGTGCTCCCAATACCGCTCATATGGAAAAGTATGCCCAGCCACAATTTGAGAAGTCACAAGCTCACATTCGCAGCGAAATCAACCTTTCGTCGAAAACTCGGTATCGTCTTGATGTTCAGTCTCGGAGTCGTGGTCCTCGTCGCAAGCTGTCTCAAAATGCGCTACAATGTTCTCTACGGCAACTCCAACAACATAACATGGGACTACATGGACCTAATGGTATGGGCAGGAATAGAAAGCTCCGTCAGTATCGCAGCGCCCTGCTTACCAACAGTTCGACTGTTTCTGCACAAAGTGTTTCCCACGTCATTCGGGCGCATGTTCGCATTTGGGTCACATTGCGAAAGGACGTTGGACCAAGAGATCAAGGCAGAGGAGGAGGAGGTTGCGCAGTGGGCGGCCGACGTTGAGATGACTGGCATTTCTGGAGCTGGTGTTGCGAGACCGAGACGCGCTGCGATAAGTTTAGGAGACGGGTTTGAGAATGGAAGGAGGACGAAAAAGAAGAAGGCTATGACGGAGGCAAGTCGGATCCTGAGGAGCGTGGATGAGATACCACTGTCGCCGTAGTTAACGGGTATTCATCAACAGAACCCACAACATATTAGGCGACAATTGATGTTGGCAGATTGTTTGGTCATCTCTCTTATGACTGTATTGTTTTTAATTTGTTACTGCGAGTTCGTGCCGCTTGAACATAATCAGACTATGGTAACGGGCTGATATTGAACAACATAGCCAAAGTCACTGCTATTACATGTTTTTGATGATCCCATTCACAGCGTCTGATCCAATCGTAGCACCTGCACCAAAGGTGATTGCGTGGCCGGCGCGTTTTGCAAAGTCTTTACCGTGATGATGCTGGTGACTATTAGCTATGCTCTAGGCACAGGCATCGGATAACAGGCAAACCTCTTCATGCTCATGCGATTCTTTGGGTTGAGGTGGTGGCGCTGATTGATCCTTCTTTTCCTGTAAGTAATTAGTAAGGCGACTGAAAATTGTAGAAGATACTAGGGATGCTTACTCCTTGGTCTTTTGTCTCGGGCATTGTGGCTTTTGTTGGGTTTCTATCGTACGGGAAAGTAGCTTTGTTGATTGCGAGGTCCTGTGCTGCAGGAGAGTAAATCAGTATAAAGGATCTCTACAAAGTTTTTATACATCTTTGAATACCGTCTTTGGGAATGTTTCAGCTGGGAACAATCAGCAATGACGTGGATATGGTGGTTATGACGAGCACTATGTCATTAGACGGCTAATCGGCAATGGTCACCCAAAGCACACTACGCGTATGGTATAGTGTAAAATCTATTAGGGAAACATGCCGTCACTTGCTGATATACTAATACTCCACACTCGAGCATTTGTATCCTATCTCGGAGGTCATCAATTTGTCGCAAGTCAAGTAGTTGAGCGATTCTTATTGAAGCCACTCGCCCTTTCGAATACCAGTCAGTACTCCGCCGTTGACGACTTTTATATTATTAAGAGTAACGTCGATATCTTTATTAGTGTATTCTATATTATCCTTTGATCATGTGGCAGGTACGCGAAGTCGTAAGAGTAAGAGTAACCTCAACATCTTAATCACCTTCGCCGTCATTGTCATTATTATCCGATCTTACAAGGATATCGGTCTTATTGTTCTTTAGGGGCGCAAAAGTGTTATTGATAACGTTGAGTTGTTCAAGGGGGCAAGAAGACGCGTGCGCAACTTCAATCTCCGCATCTCGATCGCAATCCTCACTGTCTCGCGATGGTAGAAAAAAGGACTGCTCGGGCTCCGATAATTAACCAAGGCAGTAGCGCTCTTCTGTGCAGTTTGCCTCAGCATAGGGACTTCAGTTAGCGTAAAATCTCTCCTCGTGAGACTTATACGATAAGGCGGTTCGTTGTCCAGAAAGAGCCCAGGGAGATGGTACATGGAACACCCAGCGGAACAAAGGAATAGAAAAGGTTTAATGGCGTTGTTCAAAACACACGGATATGTTCTTGATCATCATTCTGCAAAAGCCTGCAGCATCTGTATATGATGTTCCGTAATAGGGACAAAGAGAAGAGTAAATGTGAACAAAGATAGTAAGCGCCTCTCGTACTGTACATTGCGGCTTCATTTGCTGGCAAACAGTAAGTATATTGGTACATCGTCCTTCAGTAAGCATGAACACGCGATGTATCACTCAACTGCTCGAGGCGACAGGATTGCTATATAATGGGATGTTGTCACCTCCCATCAACAATTCCATCATCCACCACCTCACAACCAACAAATAAACACATATACAAGCTGACGCATAACTGCCAATACATCAACAGCTTATCCCTTAGAAAAGCGAAAAATCATCATGGACTCCACTAACGCCACAAATGTAGAGCAAACAACTGCCAAGCACTATGTTGACAGTCTTGCTTTTATTCACGTCCTGCACGGATATCGGGTGTGCTACCCCATCCTCTGGGACGTTGATCGTGACTCCTTCACAGACGAAGAAAAAGTCCAAGGCCTTCAGAAAGCCCTCGACGAGCTTAAGGGCTTTGACTACGAACTGGAGTCTTCCAACGGCTGGTCGGTTGATCAGAAGCTTTGGGGAATCGGCCTAGCCATCGTCGTTATCGAGGACATTCTGTCGTCACCTGATTTTCCCGACGCCTTCAGTCTCGCCGAGGAAGATGCTGAGAGCTGGGTTGAACAAGCCCGCTTTTTGAAGCCCGGCATGGAGGTGTTGCCTTACATACCCGTCATGCAGGATCCCTGGCTTCAACGCCAAGCACTGGGGGACTATTTTCATGACTTCCAGTTCAACCTGCCTAGAATTCCTGAGTATTTGCAGGAGTCAACCTGTACTTCTGAGCGACCTGCATTGGCTGAGGGGCCTGAAGAGAAGGAGGCCGAGTTGAAGAAGGAATCTGACGGAGAAGCTGTCGATGAGGTTGCGAGTTGTATTTGCAAGGTCAAGTTGGAATGATGATTCAAGGCGCAGAGATGCTTTAGCTAGTAGATACTCAACTGAATGCAATTGAATGCATAATTCAATTTATTCCATCCTAAATATTGCTTGCCTTACATTTCCGTGATACTTTTGATATTCACGCTCTAGTTATAATTTCTTGTGCTTCCTGAGTGTCGGGAGCATCAATATACCCTTACAATCACAGTATATACGGGCCACGATGATCAATGATTACACTAATTACTTACCATTCTGATTGCTAACTGATGCTTGGTATTATGTTGGAACTCTTATCCGATTGTCCTTTAAGTGATGCAGCATAAAATCAATAACCTATTAGAAGGCTCAACCGAGCGGTGTTTATCGAATTCTCATTCTTTTCACATTCAAGCTTGACTCATAAGTAACAAAGATGAGACTCATACTACTCCCCTCCACTTCTACCAAAGGTCATTACCCCCATGCGTCTTTAGTTTCATTGCCCTCTCAATCGTCCCCAACAGTGTAGATGGCAGTAGCAAGGTACTCAAAATGAATTTCCAACCCCGTCTCACCGCAACATCCCAGGTAAAAGCCACTCTCATCGACAGCCTGGTCTCCAGAGGGAGCAAGGTGATAGATCCAAAATTGCTTAAAGGCTGACTTTGGATCAATAAAGACTGGCGTGATCTGAACCCTTGGAGGGCGATCGAACTTTGTTTTGAAGGTGAAGCGCGTGGGTCGGCCATCGGCGTATCTGGTGATGATGCCTTTTCCGGCTTCGACCTCACCAATGCTACCGTGCTTGGTGTCTCGGACTTGACCTAATGAAAGAGGTAAGCATCTATGAGTGTAGGATCTTCACAATGATTCATGTACCTTGTGCGCTCATGGTTTCTGTTTGTACGGCTCTAGCTTGTTTGAAGCGAGTTCGGTGTTTGATGAAGGGTATTTTATGAAGTTAGAGAAGATGAGCGGTCCATGCCTTATATATCCACCAGGAAGACTTAATGCAAGCTCTGCCGCCTACCATATTCGGTCTCTTGCCGCAAGGGCATATCTTGTCTCAGCTGAAAATGTAATGATATCATATGAATATCCCTGTGTGACGCAAGGTTGTCTCATGCGGTGGCTTAAATTTCGCAGATGCAAGTATGTCGCCTCCTGTGGCCGATCAGAACGAGGCATACAACCCAAGAGACATCCTCCGTGAATCCATGACGAGCATTGATTTGGTAGAAAGTACACTTTCACTCTGTACTGCCTAAAATCGGAGCTACGCCCGTCGCGCCCCGAGACACGGCACGATGAGACACGGCCTGGATCTCGACTTTCATCCCTAGCTTATATCCTTTTTATGACCTATCATCTTTTCAGCCGGAGCCAGTCACTAGTCAAAAGAACTCAGGAAAAACTCTGCCGCGTTCTACGGCAGGGTTTACCGCTATCCGATCTTCGGCGTCCTCAGGCAGCAAGAAAACATTGGACCTTGATGTGATGTCAAATTTAACTTGGCGAATGGTCTCCTAATCTTAGGCTACATTTGCCAAACAAAGAATTCATCGCTTAGGCAAGGTCCTGAGTTTTCTTTCCTCCCCTAGTGTGTTCACATCTTGCTCAGGATACCAAGTATCTGTGTCTCACTACCCCTCTTGACCGCCATCATGCACAGCTCCAAATGGAGGAATTGGTTTTTCAGCTGTCGGGCCTCAAACATTCAAGTCTCACAAATCGCCAGCCACTCTACCAATGAGAGCATGACGTACTGTTTTCATGTTTCTGGACGTCCACACCATCGAAACTGCCGCGTACGCAAGGAAGCGACCCTTGGAACCTGCGGCAATGGAACCTCTGCAGACCGAGATGGTAGAGGCGCAAGTGCGAAGAGATGCATAGTCAGACACAGTGGAGTCTACGTACGTGACCAACAGCCACTATCGCCTGTCCTTACCTTTCTGCTGTCTTCCGTTTGTTTCTCCCTGCTGCGGTGCTTCAGATATGGGAATCAATGTGGATAAGGGCACAAAGATGAGTCTATCGGCATTTCGTTCCAAATTCTTAGCTGTATTGCGCTTCTTTCGTTCCCGTAGTCTTTCGAAATGCCCCACTGGTCTCAGAAGAGTCTGTTGTTGTGTATTATGCCTGCAACAGAAGGGATGTCTCCAGTGGCCAATTACATCGAAGCCATCCGGGTTGGCTGATCTGTCGGTGTGAATGTGTTGACTCAGGCGTTCCGTAAGGGAGAGGATGACTGCGATGCGTTCTGTGACACTTGGGAGGACAATGACACTACCTTTGCAGAACGATACCATATCAAGAGGATTGTAGGATTCCAAAAGCTGAAGTTGATTGGGATTCTTCAGTGTGTTGGCTTGATATGTCCCGTTGAGACGTCATAAGCTTCAAGTACCTCGACAACGGCGATCTTCTCATTTTGATTGCAATAAATATTTCAGATTTTGAGATGGATACCTGGGCCTAACATCTCCCGCTGGCGCTATGAAAGGTTCGGATTGACGAAGAGAGACACTCAGGATCACAATGTCTCAGATGCCCTTGACACAGAACAATTCTCCCTAGATTTGCTCTAGGGCGAAGATCCCGATAATCAGTCAAAAGAACTCTCGGTAAGGCCAACTACTTGACTAACTATTTGCTAGCTATGCAGTTTTGATCTTTGCTAGTGTAGAAGCTACCAGATCTCCAGTATTCCATCGTCTGTTAGGTAATTTCGCAACACTTACCGTAGCGATTTAATCATCCAAGTAAAGTTTCGCCACGATATCAAGATATTATTCTGTACAAAGTCGATTTGATCCTGGTAACAGGAAATAAAATAAAATACAAAAAGCCTCCTAACTTACCCCATACCTATCTTTCCTCCAGTCCCGGTTGTTCACCCCGCAGCCTTATGACCCGCAAAAAGATACTTTCTTCCATTTTAGGGTGAGAACATCCTATGCTCTTACCGAGCAGCTTGTTGGCCTCAGTCAAGGTAGATTCTTCCAATGTGTAACCAGTCAATTGGTGGTCCTGCCAGTATTTGGTTCAGCAGTATTCTCTGCATATTTAAAGTCGACTATCCTCGATCCCCAAGATAGATAGATCTAGAAGGTACACCCTAGATCGTCTGAAGCCTTTCTACCCACAGACTGTAGCCTTTTAGTCTGTTATGTTGTTAGAGCTCTTCTGCCTTTCGTCCTCATCCTTCTTTTTGACCAATTCAAAGAGCCGCATGTCATTATCCATCAGCTGCGACATTTCGTGGAGCATGAGAATATCTCGAAACTGACTCCGGATGCCCAGTTTGTTCATTTTCTTTTCAAAATTATCGCACCATGCTTGGGCTTCGTCATCACTCGATAAATCACCACATGGAGGTGGAGGTTGGTCCTCAACGCCATGCTGGGATGACTGCACGTTACTTGCTTGCTTCTCAAGCTGGTTCGGGTTGGTATTCTCCTTCTTCTCGAAGATATCGAGGGACTTACCTTTCGGCTCAAATGGGGCGTTAGTAGACTCACCTTCAAGATTTTCAGCCTGCCATTTCAGAAAGGCGGCATACTGCTTACCATCAACAAGTACCATTCCATCCTTGTCCTCAATGGGTTCTTCCCATGCGGCTTCCCAAACATCATCGAGCCGAAGAATTTCATCTAGGCCGTCATCAACTCGCCCAAGACTACTGCGACTCTCTGTGCAACGCGCATTGTCGGAAGGTTCCATTTCTTCAGTCTGATGTCGTTTGTTTTGGGTATTGGTGGATGGAGTGACGGGGAAATGGGTGAAGATACTTGATGTGCTAAATTGAGAGTTTAGAAGATGGATGCTTCTAGTGCGATTATAAGGCTTCTTATACCGAGAACTGTAGGCGGTTCATTTCGTGCTTGGCTTTCTGACAACACCATTTCGGCATTTCGGATGGGCGTCCAATATGTGAACTGATGAACAATAATGTGACGAACAAAGGAGTACACGTGAACATAAGAACAATGGTAGATCGACGCAAATTTGCATACGAGATATTATTCCTTCTTAGATCTACTCGAATATGAATCCATGTGCTGTTCCATTGATTGTGCAGGTATGCTCAAATACCATGTTCCATGTTAGCCTGGTTCACGGTCCTCGGCCAGACTGTACTGTTCCGAAATACTGACCATGGGTGAACTTACAATTGTCTACTCAGATATTAAGTACTGTAAAAGGACATGCATGGAGTGTTTCAAAATGGGAATATTTCACAGTCCTCAAGATAGGCGACCTTCGACTGCGCACTTTCAATTTCATCAGATGGTATTAATACAATATGTGTCCTAAATTAGGGTTGCATAGCACTCAAATGGGCTAAAAGCTTCTTACTCGTTTACAGAAGATATTCTGAGACGAAGAAAAAAGACCGTTTAGTTGAGGACTTAGTTTCCAATATGTTTAGTAGCAAGCGAAAGCATTGCTCCCAAAAAACACCTTGCATATCGCAAGAATATAGTAGACGTGCTCGCAAACATACAGCACCCAGTAAAGATGATAACCCAGTGATACGACGACGGAATCAAAGACTCAGCAGTAGACGAGTGTTGCAGGGCACTGCTGTTATAAACCAGCAGACCGCCGATGGGGCCCGCGAGCACATTGCCAACACCTTTGCCGAAGTTGAGCAGGCCAAAGACGATCGGCCCGGCTGTCGCGTCGTCCGTAATAGTCGTGCTCATCCTTGCCCAGATAGCAGTGAAGCCGGCCCCGAAGAAGCCATACAGAATAGTGAAGCCGATGAGGACGGGGAAAGAATCTGCCAGCCTCCACATAGTGAGGGTCGTCACGGCGGCAACAAGGGTAGAGGAACAAGCAAGTATATCAAGCGGCAGCTTACGGTCTGAGAGATATCCAAAGGCAAACTGCCCTGCAACCTGGGATACGCTCATGATGGCGAGGAGTATAGGCCCAGATCTTGCGCCGAGACCAAGAGACGTTGCGGAAGATGGGAGGTACAATGAGGGGAAGAAGTACCCAAATCCCTGGAATAAGTTGGATATAGAGTAAAGCCAGAAGAGAGGGCTTTTGAAGAAGGACCAATTCGTCTTGGGCGTGTTGACGTGCGCGGAAGGCGGTAATCGACCGTCAAGGAACGGGATCAGAGGTCCTGTTAGAACAGCTAGGCCAACGGCAACAGCACGGAGCGTCGTCTGATAGCCGTAAGTCGAGAGAAGAGCCTGTACAACAAACGGCATTACAGCGCCAGAAACACCAGACGCACCACAAAGTAGCCCGTAAGCCATCCCGCGACGAGCAATCCAATACTCATTGACCATCATGAGGATGGGATAGTAAAGAATCAGGAACCCGATACCGTAGGCGACACCTTGAGTGAGGATAAGAGTCCCAAGGGTGTTGGCAAAAGAGCCAGCCACAAGTCCACCAATACAAATTGGCCCTGTTCAGCGAAACGCGTTAGTCCAAGAGCGATGATAAAGGGAATTGACATACAGCCAACCCAGATCATTTGCCGTCGCCACCGTTGGTGTTTCTGGATAAAAGGCATGATGAAAGGGGCTCCTATGTAGCCGAGACCAGAGGCTATTGTGCCGACAACACCGATGTATGGACTACTCGCAAAAGCAGGAATTCTCGAGTAGTAGTCCTGGAACACACCAAAAGATAATGGAAACCCTACACATGGTTAATCGCGGCAATTACGTGAAGTAGGAGAGATGTACCCCATAATAGAGTCTCGAATACAAATGCTGCGCCGAGGAGTCGCCATGCTGCAATCCCTCCATCTACGGGAGCCAGTTGCGAGACCTCGTGCTCATGTTCCTCCGCTGTTTCACGGTCAACCTCGGAGCTGGGGATTGACGTTCTAGTGGCAGGTTGAGAGACTGGTGTTTGCGATATGGGGGCTGGCCAGGTATGCAGCTCATGGGACTCAATTTGGCTGGACACTGTCACGATCTCCGTAGTAATCATTTTGAAAGATGTTTTGGAGATAGAATAGAGATGGGATGGGCCACAAACAGCTATGCTAGAAAGACTCACTTGTAGCCTTGTAGGGTAGCGGAAGTGGATCTAGAGGGTTAGCCGAGGCTATGACGACCAATAGGATAAGCGCTTGGTGTCATGATCGCGGGGCTGGGGAACCGAGGTTTGTACAGCTTGATAGATGAGTTGACTATATAAGAGTAACAATGGGATATTCCTTCGAGGCTACGATAATAAACGCAATCAGCTTCATCTCAATTGTGCCTTTGATTTATTGGCCGGAAAGTGGAACCCAGGCATACGGAGTGTTATGACCAGAAAGGCTGGACTACTTATGGCAGGGATTGAGTTGGCGAGGGCATTTAACGTGATCTTACTCTATGCTGCATTAGAATTGATAACCCCAGAGATGGTCTACTAGTCCTTTCAAACGTAAACTTTGTCACCAGTAAGATATATAATACTTTGTGATGTCTTGTCTTCCAGTCTCCAGATGACTGTGTGACCCTCCCTTTTGTCCAGCACCCTCACCTATAAAATGAGCAACGAATGAGACACTATTCAATCAAGAGTCCCCCTGCTCGCTTCACCTCTTATATGCTGCGGTAAACCTTGCAAACTATACCAGTCACGCTCAAGATGCCTTCGCTTCTCTGCTTGCTATAACTTGCACAATATTCCCTCCCTCTTCCTGGTCTCTCGTGTCTTGTTTAGCGCGGCCCGCCCGCCATTCAGGTCCAAAGCGAGTCAACGCAATGAAAAAGGGAACAATAGTTAGAAGGAAGCCCGCACAGATAGTGTATGCCCAGCCAGGGTTAACGGCGTCGGTCATAGGTTGGATAGCAGCGGTTATGGCAGCTCCCAAGCCACAGCGTATCAAGTTGTTAGTTGCACTCGCGGTAGCCGCATCCTGAGGAAAGAGATCGACCATAAGAGCGTTAAGAGCTTGTGCCACGGCGGTAGTGGTGTAGCCAATGACAAAAAGGAAGACCATTGGCCCGGCGAGATGGGTCGGCTTGTTCAAAGTCCAACCGTACCCAAGAAGACCAGCAATAGCGACAGCAATGTGTGGCCATGTTACTTGTAGACGGGCATGCTCAACAGGCATATTCGGGTCCCGGCGGGCGAGCTTGAGCGGGATATTATGCTTCGCAGCTGTCCTTCGGTAAACTCTGTCCATGAGACGGCCCGTAATGACGGTGCAGACAGCGCTACCAATGCCAAAAGCCAAGAAACAGAGGGATGTTTGAATCTCGGAGAGACCATAGAGTTTTGTCATAAGCGGCGGAAGCCCAGTGTTGACTCCAGCAATTAAGATGTTGATGACGCCGTTGCCCGCAAGGACCACCGCCCCCTCCTTGTCGAGCACCACCTTCAAGATCGCGAATGGATTAGGGAAAGACATGGGTTTCCGCTCCATCGCATCTCTCTGCTGCTGTTTGTTCCCTCGCGTGAAGAAGAAGTACACGGGTTGACTGGGAATTGGTGGCACACATGATCCATTGCCAACAAGCTTACGGTTAGTCTCGGGAAAGAAGAAGAGAAACAAAATACCGAGCACGATGCATGCAATAGCCAGGAACCAAAAGATGGAATGCCACCCAAGGTACCGAGTCAATACGCCGCCTAGCACAGGTGCCAGGGCAGGTCCAAGAACAGGAGCAACCGTAGCCCAGGCCATGTAGGACCCCCGCTCAGCCGGCTCGACAATATCTGCTATGACACCGCTGGCGAGAGGAATTAATCCACCGGCGCCTGCACTCTGGACACACCGTAGCACCAGTAGTCCGGCGTAAGTGTTCTGTAGTGCCAGAGCAATATTGGCGATAAGAAAGATCGAAAAACACGCGACGTAAGCGAGGCGGCGGCCACTGGAGTCTGAGAAACTGCCGACGAAAGTGGGGGCGATGCCTTGGAGAATCTGGATTTACATGAGCGTTGGTGGCATGTAAGAGCCAGTGACAGAAGTTATCTTACCATGAATGTTGTTACTGATAGGTTTACGTCTGTGATAGATACGCCAAGATCGCTGGCTACTGTTAGAAGTGCAGGATAGTACATGCTAGTGGCCATGGTACCGAGGAGCGCGAATAGCGATACAGATACTATCATCAGGCGCTTTGGCCAGAGTCCGTAGACGGAGAAGGCTTCGTCTTGCATGGCAGACATGCTGGCAAAAAGCTAAGTCATGTAAAGGAAGCCAAACCGCGAGGAGTAAAAGAATTTTGAGACTTTGGTACTTTATGAATTCCTGGGGTGAGAAACAAAGGATCAGATCAGCAATTGGGGATCTGCAATTCCCGTATAAGCAATGCCGTATACCCGTAAGCTCGTCAGATTCAGTGCCTTTTATTGTTATAATTAGGATCGGGCTAGCCTAGTTTGGCAGCTCGCTCTCTGGATAGTCATATCATGTCAGCAGCGCTGATCTGGCACTTGTATTTCTTTAAGGTAAGACAATGTCTTTCTATACCAGCTTCTTATTATAAAACTTAGGACCTCTATCCCCGGTAATAAATAAGCTTAAGTAAACTTAGGTAAACTTTATATAATGTAGTATATATATAGAGGATCTTAGATTAAGTACTTTAACATATTACTTTAACGTTAGAAGCCTTTTTACACCTTAAGGCTTGTGTAGCAATCTTGCTGATCTTAAGAAACCGTCTCATGGAGGGAATTCCTGTTGATATTCAGAACCTCAACCCCTTAAACGACTAACAGAGGTAAGGCATGCGTTTAGTGATGAACACTCTTAGCACTAACTGCATTATACCTTTTCGTTATGGCCGATCACCCTTTGCCACCACTTTAGTAACTTAACGGTAGCACATAATTGCTTTCAATACACACGTTAACAATCTCTTGCGGTGTACATATTGCGTATTGATCACGTTCTCTTCTACGCTCTGGTACTTTATAGTTAAGGAGCTATTCGAGATAAGGTAGCCCTGGCGCGGTGTGCTTTATATTCACGTCCTACTCGTTGTTCCCTCCTCTTCCACCATTGACAATAGAAGGGGTTTGCAATGATCTGTTATTTACCGTTTATGTTATCCTGGTAAACCTTTTAGCGTTTACCAGGTACAGCGACTGATAACGGCTCTGCGGGGACTGCGTCGTGTTAAAAGTGCCTTTCGAGTAAGTGAGTTCTTAGACCTTTGTAAACGTACGTTTAAGCTAATTGCAATAATGAATTTAGCTATAGGAAATTACCCATTAGTAATGCATTAATAGGGAAATTGTACATTTTATTCTTCTATAGAGAAGGCAAAGAGGGAAAATATAAGTATATACACTTCAAAAAGTAATTATTTTAATTTAACAAACTAGCCACAAATAGCAACTTAATTTAGCTAGAATTAACTTATTAAACCTACTAATATTAGTCCTTTTATATGTTTTTCTTTTGCCTTCTAATGAATTTATACTCCTTATTTATCTTTCTGTTTATTGTTAGCGCAATGGCCGCAACGCGTTTGCTAGTTGTAATATAATTCTATTACTATACTAGCTACTATTTAAGTGCATCTCGCATCACAATCTGTTAAGGCTCCGAGTTCTGTTTATTAGTAACCACTCTAGACTTGCTCTTTCTAATGACCTTCAGACGGCGCGGACGTTCTTTATTGTTGTCATCCTTTCGACCCCTCTTCAGCCGTTTCAAGGTTTCTTTTTGTGGAGATAAGGGCTCTTTTGCAGTGAAAGGCCAGGGAACCCAAGACCAAAGCCATGCGATGAATTGAACAAGCCGGACTTCGGATCGACGCTGGACTTCCGCCTCTAAGCGGCGACTCACCTTATTGTTATCAATCGGTGCAGGGCCACTCATGATGAAGGTGCAAAGGTGGCAAGTTGGTGTCGAATGGGGAGAGTTAATTTTGATATACGGAGTTGAGTAATGGTTGCAGCTTTTGGCGTGGTGTAGTAATTGACAGTCGATGCAAACAAAACAAATTAAAACTGCTTCACAGTAAAAGCCTATATGTAATTCATGGGACAATCCTCATATTTATAGCCTATGTAGAAAGGCCTGCTCAAAACAAGGGATTTATAATTAGTTATGCTGTTCTGTAATGAAGAATACGTTATACCAATGCTATAGTACTTGTTCACGGTATTAACACATTTACAGAGATTCTTTGACTGAACACGTAAGGTTCTTTAACTAAGGTGGAATAGAGCCCTTGCTTCAATTGGAAAAGGTAAAAAGTTCACTGACCCTTTCTGTTCTGTTTTTTAGTCTGTTTGTTCAGATAGGTCCGAGATGAGGGGCAAGACCCGGTGGTTGAACAACCGCGCAAATATGGAGGAACGATTGAATGGCTTCTTTGACAAACTTATCTCGGGAAATTGGCGCTCCGTACGCCAGTTCTATGGTTCAAGTTCGCATGATGCCCAAAGTCATTCTGTTGTTTCCAATCAATGGCTTTGTTCGATTACAATCTATGTTAGGTTCTTTATTATATTGTATCTGTTCCACCATCCATCCAGCTATAGCAATACCACGGCAACTACCCGGGGATTAGCGAACTACGGTTCCTACCTGCGCCGATGTACTTATACCATTGAACATAATGAAAGTCGTAGTATGTATAGCAGGTGTATTTAAGCTCCATGAAGTCGTTGAAGCGCACAACACATACTCTTCCGACCCTCAAAGCACACGCCACAACTAAACACTTTACAGAAGCCAAAGACAGCGAAATCTTCTAAGGCTAAAATGAGCCGCCGTAACACAGTGAAGTCTCATAGTGGGGAGAAGCAGGTACATGGACATCTCGAAAGCAAGGTATTTAATCACAATGCTAGAATCAAGGCTCTAGAGACTGCCATGTGGACCATGCAGGTTCAGCCTAGTATTGACGCTATATGCGAGCCTACAGACGATGAATTGGGTGATGAGAGAAGTGTAGCGACTTGGGAAAATTGGACAGAGTCGTCTGAATCTGGTGATACAGTGATCGATGACTCAAGTCCTTCTGGAACGAGCCACGATGCTATCGATAAACCATCCCCTTCTTCGCAACACTCTATTGTTGAGCTTCTAAATCCACATCCGACACGAAGTCTCAATACCACGCTTCTGCACGACTGTATCACTAGTTATCCCAAGCTCTTTAATGAGTCTTATCTCCGGGTGGATAGCTTGAGTCTAGCCGAACGGAGATTGCTGGAGCCGCTCAAGTTGAAGGGGCTCAAGTGGCGTTGGCATCCATTTATGGATGTAAGGAACACACATCGAGGCGATGTTTGTGTTCGGACGATGGATAACGGCGTTTTCCTTAGGATGATGAATTCGTTTCCCTCTATCACCTTCCAGGAATCACGTGAAAAGGGAAAGTCAAATGCACCCCGTGATCCTGCAAAAGTCGAAAATAAACCTGACTTCTCTGAAATCGAGATATGGGGCGGTCGCGTTTTGGTATGGTGTATCGTCGGTACCACCTGTTGGTATGACCGTCATGGGCATGCTATTCCTAACTCTCATGATGCCAGGTCTAGCTACGGGGACTTATATAAATGGATAAAAGCGGATAGATTCTTCTTCCCCTTTTTGAGCGGAAGGCTTGACTTGTGTTGGTCTCATATGCCACAGGACTTTCTCTTCCTCCTCGCAAATGCCGGGAAGCTAGCGCCTGACTTAGCAGAAGAAATACGCCATGAGCTCTTACACTTATTCTACCTCGAACTTACAGAGCCAAGAATGGGGGAGGCTTACAGAGAGTGCTTTGTAAAGTATTTTCCGAAAATCGGCATCCAGGCTGTTTTGACTTTCGAACGTAAGTATAAACGCGAGATACAGCTCTTTCTAGATAAGCACGAGTCAGGCCAAGCGGCTAGAAATCCCCAATTCAGTTGCTAAGTCAGAAACTGTGGTACTTAACCCTAGCCTTAGTTAATACAGATATATCCTATTGCTCATATCTTTAGACTTTAACTCTATTTTATTCCCTGCTCACCGTAACATCTACTACCTACTCACTTGGACTTACCAACCGTTGCACTTCAACGCCTCTCGACTTCTCCAACGAAATCACCATTGCCCGTAGCGAGAACAACTCATCAGAGCACAAAGCCGAGTTGATGTGGTTCTGTCAGCCCATTGACCCGAAAGACTGTGGTTTCGAAATCGATACCGACGTAACCGTCTCTGTAGGTTGATATAAGTGGTGGAAAGGTTATTGGACTAAATTGGGGACTTGTGGGAGGTGGGCTTGCGGTGGCGAACTTGCTTTTAATTGGAGATCTCTAATAAGTGCAATAGAGAGACCTTGAATGAATTAGTCAGATATTCAGAAGGAACAGAGATGAGGTACAGTCAGGGGATGACGTAGGTTCATTTGACAAAGAAAAAGTGACAAAGAAAAAGAGTAGGGTATATACATGTCTAGACACGGGTTATCCAGGCTATGAATATTGGGATCCATTCTGGGTTTTCTACCGTCACAAGTAGTATAGATTTAACTTCTTACAGACTGCTGTTTCAAAACCATAGTATGCTTCCATTTCATATCCTGTTCCCGCCAAGTCGCAAGTATATACTACGTGCTTCTGCTCTCTGATCCCTGTAATATGTTAGCCTTCAGCACATTGAACAGATAGACTACTTGTTACATATTCCAAGTCCGAAACCCATAGCTATTCAATATGTAAAAAGATATTCAGACGCCGAGTCTAAACTGGCCCATGCACAGTTCTTGGCTGGACAAGCCGCGCATCGGACTCCATCAATACACAATTCGATCAACCATCAAATTCGGCCTGCAGAGGCCTAATGATTTGACTTGCTTTGGGATTCTTCTCACTTCGGACAGGTGTGTCTATCGCGTCCCCAGTTGCTCTCTTCCTCCCCCAGAAAGGCCGCCACGCCAGACCTAAGACAATAGCAGTTGAGGCTCGTGGCTGAGAGCTTAAATCAGGGGACAGAACTTAGTATCTTCAGGCCCAGCAGGCAAAATGATAAGATGAGAGCGATAAATTGCATGGTGAAGGATCGTTCGCGGCAAAGAAGGCACGGAGCCTGATCGCTGGTAATGCTAGATCAAGAAGGCTGTCGACAGAACAAACAAAAACATGGATAGAAAGTGGAAATCAACTTGTGCCTCAGAAGGGGTTAAGATCATTCTGCCTGTAGTAAAGTGCATTATTATTGTTAGCTGTCGTGACGTCAAAAGGAAGGTTGCCAAGAACAAAGTAGAGGGCCATTACTGATCGTTGCCTTACATGTTATACCTTGCAACTATCATCATTCACGGATTATCCTTTTTTAACAGATTTCGAGCTTCATCATCCTAGGTGCGTTCCGCCCCAAAAGCGAAGTTATCTAAGCCAGCTAAAATGCAAGCAACTCAATTAGCAAATGAGAAAGGTCTGCTCATTTCATTACTGCCTTGCTAAACTCATTCTTTAAAATTCCAAGGAAGACTTAGTCATGTTCATCTTGATAAGTTAACGTTGGTCAAGGGGCAGCAGTGTAGGATCATCCTAATTACCTATCAGATATGTCTGTTTTGTCCTCTTGGATTTGCTCATCGGATTCCGTTAACACCTTCCTATACTTCCAGCTGCCGTTCAAAACCATTACGGTAGATTACCCATTGGGGTGTATCTGAACGAAGCGATTAATGTCCACACTTATGGCGAGAAGTGGCCCGACGCCCAGCACGGTGTTAAAGGTCTGATGGCCCAATTATAGGAGCTCCTTTTTATTAACTGCTATAATAAGATAATCTTACACGTGGTTACAATTATTTATGGCTGGCCAAGACGAACTGTTTGCAAATGTTAAACATCGGGGATGAACTAATTAGAGACTGTTATCCGATTCCCCGCGCCTGCACATAGGCTGTAAGCTGACCTTCACAGGTACATATGACCATAGGTAGTGGAAAATACGGGATCCCGTCTGCTCTCCCATAGTCAAGCCACTAACCGGCGGATTAGTAGTTGGGTCGGTGATGACCAGCGAATCCCCGCTGTTATATGTTTTTGCCGATTTCATTTTTGCCACCAGCCATTATAGATTGACATGTTAAGTTAATAGTCTCGTATACTTTTGACGTTATCTTTTCTCGGGGTTGATTGGCTGTCCTTATCGCGCGATATTAACAGGGCTGGTGTTTGCCATAACTTGGTACCTTTAAACAGTGTGTTAAACGTTGTAAAAATGTCTTTATGTAGTAGTAAGAGGGTACGATTTGACTACCGATGATAACACTGTTTAGTATAATTCGCTTATGGGGAGTTGTCTTTTACTGGATGCTGGGCGCAGGTTATGGGGATTTGTCCTACTTATCATCTCCACCAATCTTTTCAATGTCTGGGCCAGTCGCTATACAGCAGATAGAGCAAGTGCCAGCAGTTCTGGCGATCATTGTTTGAGGCCCATGGCTAAAGACGTCTTGCTGAATCGTCTTGGGTTTATGTAAGCAAATTGAAGAGCAGGTAAGAAGAAGATGAAGGACCAGGTAGCACAAGGATGTTGAAGTGAGTCTATGCTTGAAGACTGAAGACAGCTAAGAAAAAACAACATTCAAGGGCTCAGGACGTTGAAATTGCAAAATATGTTCCCCTTCCGTAGTTCAATGGGCTCCGAGTTACTTATAAAGGCTAGGTAAGGATAGATTGTATGCTAAACATAATACTCGCCCAGGAAGGGTTTCCCACCACCTAAGTAGCAGCCTCCTTGGCCGTCAACACTGACACCCACCGTTCTATATACTATTTCACCCTCTTTCCAGCATCGTCGCTCACATTTATCTTCCCCTTCCTACTCAAAGACCTCATGGTCTTGTCAGCGAGTAAGGCGTGCAATGCAAGCATTAGCTGCCGAGCTTGTCGACGTAACCTTGTTAGCACTGCTCTTTGTATTTTAATATAAATTAACTGATTATATGATTACCTGAGAAGTAAAGAGATAAACAGTTAGCGCACTGATTATCATTCCTTATTGTTAAGAAAGTGGACTGATGGCGAAAGCTTCGGTGTGAGGAATCTTACAATTGAGGGCGATATTTCTGTCTAGGAATAGATATAGATTTAGAAATCTCGTTTGTTGTGAGTTGTCTGCTTCCGAAGTCGTCTTCTAGTAGGCCTGGGTCACGACCTCTTGCTCAGCCTTGTCTTACAGCGTGCTGGATTTTCGGGGCTGCTCGCGTTTCTTTAGCCTTCCTGGAATCGTGGATCAATAGACAGGATATGCTCGAGTATGAGTGGACATCACGAAATGAGATCCTCCTGAATTACGGATCCTGGTGAATCCCAAACAAGCTCGTAAGCTAACAACACCAACGCGTTAAGCGCGTAACCATTGAATTGTGGTTGGGTTGCAACATCTCCACTTAGTCGCTATCCGACGATCCATGCTTCGATCTCGTATACGGCGGGGTCAATCGTCGACTTCTGTTTGACGAGTTTCGTAAATGACTGGGGTAAGACAAAGTAAGATGCCATTTTAGGTCTGATTTGTGTAAAACTTCCGACTGACTGGGACATCAGCCAACGGCGAATGATTTTCCGGCCTCTGTTATTTTACCATGGCCTCAATCTAATGATCTGAAACATCACATCAAGAATGGGATAGCATAGCGCTAAAGGCTTATGTCAACCCTGAGGTACTGTTGAGGAATGGACATATAAATAAGCATGATCTTAAGATTTTAAGCTTATGACCTTGGTTTCATCGCAACTCACATTTATTTAGTCACTCTGCCTGGGTCAGAGTCCTTTTTTCATTCGCTTTCTGTACATTCTTATTCAATTTTACTTCACTCGTTAATTCATCACTCAAAATGCGCGTCTCTACTATCTCAGCTATCTTCAGCGGCCTCGCCGTCTCTACCATTGCCCAGTCAGATCTCGACGGTTCCGTCTGGAAGGCTCTTCTCGCCGAGCCCCAAAGCAAGCGCGGCTTCTCCGACATGCCCCGCAACCGTCCTGTCAAGCGACAGTCGGGCTGGAACCCGCCTGCAGACTTGAAGGCTCCTCTCCAGGAGGTCTGGGAGCATTACGAGAAGACCTACGACGGAGGTCTGGACGCCAACGTCAACACTGGCTTCCATCAAATCATAGCTAACAAGGGTTACCTGAACATCTGTGTCCGATGGGACTCTAGCGCCACCATCACTGAGGCCGAGCGAACCAAGATCGCCAGTGCGTATAACTCCCAGTACCAGAAGTGGTTCAAATGGCTCTACGGCTACAACGGCTTCCCTTACGACGAGGTGAAGGTCAATATTGTCGCATATGCCGTCAAGGACAAGAGCCAGCTTCAGGGCTCCACTGCTGGGTATGAGGTCTACACGGAGCTCGATGCAGACGGTGTCCCTATGTGCCCTGTCGCATGTGCTCGTGATGCTCACCTTGATGGTGACTATAGTGGCTGTAAGGCTGGTGCTGATCGCCACTACGACCACTCTCTCTGGCTGAAGGATGGTCTTGAGGGTGGCTTTGGTCACAACTGGGGTCAGGAGGTTGGCCGTGAGTATTTCATGAACAACCTTGACTCTGACAGCATTCACATTCTTTTGCACGATATGGTACGTCCAAGGAGGCTTCTATTCATGAGTGAGACTAACAGACAATACAGGGACATACCTTTGCTCTTGATGATTGTAAGTGATCCTTCCCTCACACCCAGAGATGTCTGCTAACAGATTCTAGTCTATGGTAATTTCGATTCTCTGCCAACCTCTTTCATTACGAGAATACTGACTTGAACAGACTGGACCCCCACTGGCATCACCAAGTTTATCATGCTCGCTGGTGCCTCTATGGAAATCACCGACTTCGACGGCTGGATGTATCGCAACTGGTGGTACTACCTCTCTCAGAAGAACAACTGGAGTTCCAGCATATCCAGCACTGGTGTTTCACCTGCCTCATCCGAATCCAAGCCTACCACTAATACCGTCGTATCCGCAATCAAGACTACTACTCCCAAACCAAGCACCACCACCAAAGCCGCCGCCGCTAAGCCCGTCTCCACCAAGAAGGCTACCGCTACCAAGGGTCTAGTTACTCACGCTACAACTATCAAAACCACCGCTAGTGCCGAGGTTGCTGCTTGGGGTCAGTGTGGCGGTAACAACTGGACTGGCGGTACCAAGTGTGCGGCTGGTGCGAAGTGTATTAAACGGAATGATTACTACTCTCAGTGTGTTGCCAACTAATGGGCACGCATCTGACAGTGTGGTGTTTGATTCTGGACAAGTAAAATAGTTGATTGGAGGTAATGAAAACGCGGGAATAATACCTACATATTGGAAACTGGGTAAGAACGGCTTGTTTCACCGTGATTCCATAGACAAAACTGTACCGCTTCACAGGATGAACCGCGTTACAATTAGCTCTTATAAGTATATCTCGTTTTTTATAATATAGCTTAGTAAAATGTTAATTATATATACTAGCCTATATTCGATCTAATAAATAGTTAAATAGGATTGTATAGCAGTTTAAATAAAGGATTAGATAATAGGCACTAGCTATATTATGCCTTGACTTTAATAAGTAGTAGTCCATCCTGGATAAGGGTTATATATATATAATTATAGTTTTAAGATATAGTTATAAGCTATAAAATATAAAAGTATATTTATTACTAAACTAAGTACTATAATAAGGTTATTAATAGTTAAAAAAGGCTTTAGCCCTTAGTATATAAAGGTAAAGAATATTAATAAATATATATAAGTAAAATACTTATTACTTTTACTATTACCTAGGATTTTAATTTTAGCTAAAAAGTTAATATTTTAATAATTAACTTTAAAGGTATATAAATAAGTAATTATTATTTTTTTATAAAAATAATTAGACTTAAAGTATATAAAATATATATAAAGTAAAATACTTAATATAAGTAAGTTTATTAACTTAAAATAACCTTTTTAAAATAACTTTTATTATTATATATTTAATTAAAATTTTACTATTATTAATAGCTAGTATAAATATAATAGTTTTTATATTTATTAACTTTTACTAACTTAACTATAAGGTATATTAATAGCTTAGTAAAAACTATAACTTTATAAGCCTTTATAAGAATATTAAAATAAATAGTATAAAAAATATAATTTTTATAGATTTTATTTACTTTAATTATAATACCTATATATATATATTATTTTATTTTAATCCTTAAAAGGAGCCTATATATATAAAAAAAAGAAATTACTAAATAATATTAATAAAGTAATTAAAATTATAAAAGTATACCTAGCTTAAATATACTATATACTATACTTATAAAAAAAGGTAAATTATAAAAACTTAATATAAAAATAAGTTACTAGGTAAAATAACTATAAAGAAAAAGTTAAATAGGCTAGTAATATTAAGTAAAAAAGCTTATTTATTAAAGATTTAATTATATTTAAAACTAGGTTTTTAGTTAAATAAAGCTTTATTAAGCTATAAAGGTTTTAAAGATAAAGCCAGACTAAGTACATCCTTACTCCAAACTAGCTAATTATAGTTCTTTGCTCCTTTTATCTACACTTAACACCTTTATTAAAGGTCATAGTGCTTCTCCTAGCAGTCATAGTCACGTCTGTCTGCTTTAACTCCTTTAATAGCATAGACATCCCCAGAGTCCACCCTTCCTAACCAGACCTTACCAGTTGCCATCTCACTGCACCCGTCTGTACCATCAACCTGACAGTTCATCACGGCCTTCTTATCAGGAAACGATCTTCCATGAAGGAATATAAGACCGAAGACCGTGAATGCAGTCAGAAAGAACAATTTTGTCTTGTTAACCTTTGGAGTGAGTTCTTCGTTAACACGTATCTGACGACGACGATTGAAGTCCGAGATCCAGACCATATATGCACTTACTGCGATGCCGAGAACAAGGTAGAACTCAGGGTCGCATAGATAAGCAGTGAGAAAGTCGTACTGGTTCTGGAAGACCCAAAGTCCTCCTCCTCTTGTGGGCATTGTTTTGTTGTGTTTCCGGGAGTGCTTGTGATGGAAATATTGTAGATAGTGAAGACGTTAGTGTAAAGGTCCGGAAAAGGCGATAGGAGAGGGACTGTTGATGAGAATAGGTTTTGAAGGCGAAAAAGGAGGGGTGGTTTCTCATTTTAGGCATCCAGAAATTGGGGAAACGGCTGTGATTATGACGAATGATAACACTGCCAGTGCTTCTCACTGCAGTTGTTCTTATTGAACGCTGGCACAGATACTTCAACGGCTGCCTTGCCCAATAGTTCACTGATTGCCAAGAATCGTTTGGTCACCTAATGCTGTCTCAGTGATTCCAATTGGATGGCAGCGTGGGATAATCTTGTTGTTCAGGTGGACGAAGTGGTATCGGAACAGGCGGGTACTTCGGTAAGCGGCTGTACATAAACCTTCTGATGGTGTACTAATGAATCCATCTGGTACAGGGATTCTCTAGGTCGTGTCCGTAAAGACCAATTAACACATGTATGATGGGATGATGTACACGACATGTGTTCTCCTTGAGAATATTTTATGTTCGCGACGTCACGGATCTCATCAAGTTCATCAACAAACAGAACATCCACCAAAGCAGGACGGGTGACGGCTGCCCACCATTTAACGCAAGCGGTCTGGTTCAAAGAACAGAGCTAGATTACCGAACATCTGGCATGACTTTGCAATTTTTGGTTTCTCAACTCTAAACTATGCCCGCAATTCAAGGGCGCTATTCGATGGATCCGACAGTAACTCATGCTCCTTCCTCTTCACCTGAACCATCTTACGAACAGCGCCAGCAGCGTAAATGGCAGAGACAAGAATACCGACAATACTGTATCCAACAATTAAACCTGTAGATGCACTGGATAACTGCAGCCCAATGCCTCCATTGATGATGCCGACGACCATGATACCCCTGCCATACCAAATATGTCCATAGCTTATTGTCGTTCGACGTTGGTACTTGACGTAGTTTCTATGGTGCATCCATCCCAAGACAGGCTGTACGATCATCAAGATGCACACGATCGTACCGAGGACAACGTGAGGTTCATGAAACCACTATAGAGTGTTAGTTACTGTTGACACATGATGCATATGACTTACATCTCCGTCACGATCAGCAGCGATCTTCCCAATGCCAAAGCCAATCCACATTCCGACAAAAGCGATGATCTGCCACGAGGCATGGATGAGCCATTTCCCAAGCAGAGGCATGAGAACAGAGCCGATAGGGAAACCGACGAGGAAAACAACTGCCATGATAACACCGTGCGCCGAACCAGTATGATCTTCACCTCCACCGCCACCAGAGACAGCAGTGTCGCTTGGCGTAGTGTTGGACGAGTTGATGAAAGGGTTGGATGTGCCACTGACGGTAGCCTTGGAGAGATCAACCGAGAAATTATCGGTTCCGTCATGCTCAGCAAAATCACTGCTTGCATCGCTTGTGTCCATAGGACTACCCTTCTTCCAGGCACTGATCCATTGAGCAGTCCCTGATATACTCGCATCTTTCCAGTAGATGTTGGCCACCATTGTACCATTCGACACGCCGCTTCCCTCGACAAGCTTGATACCGCTCATAGCCTGATATGTTGGCGTATCATGGCCGTGTCCCTTGCGAGTGCTCAAGGTGACATTGCCCGAGCCGTCTTGGTATATAACGAGCATGGTCGAGCCGCTCATGCGGGATCCAGTGCCGAGGGCGACCCATTGGTAGGTGGTAGGGGCTTCGAGGCGAACGTAGAGGGAGGAGGAAGAGGATGGAACAGCCCAGCTGTAGCAGACTTTGCTTGACGATGCATCACAGTAGGACGCTGGGGAGGCATGAACGACGGTGGCAACTGAAGGGAGAAGTTGTTTGTTAGCATCTGGTGACTACTTAAGGGATAGCTACTCACAGAGAGCCACGAAAAAGGCAATTACAATGTCTAAAGAACGAGTCATCTTGAACGTAATGAAAGCAGACATATTGCAACGGAAACAACAAGGCAAAACACGACTGGATTGCTAGTGAAATGTCACAGCATCGACCTGGGTCAATTTCCTCCTTATACCCCAAGCCACGTCCCTCGTACCGAGGATAAACATCTTCTCACTGTGAAAAACATTCCAAGCCACAAAAGCCAAGCCTACGTAACCCTCCCAGCACGATGGTTCCTAACCTAGCCAATCATAGCGCTCGCAATTCTGATGACCAGCTTCTAGACCCAGCTTAAAATAAGCATTTGCGGATCGACTACGGGGGATCGTGGTCTGTGCCTGCCAAGAGATCTGTTTTCCTTGGCGCGGAGGCGTGAGTTTTCGTGTTTTAGGACTGGTGACTTACGTGGCCGGGAACAATACGACTTTGATCTGACGATGGCTGTGTAAGCCATGCGTTTTAGAATCTGTGAAGCGCACTTTAGATCAAGACAGCGAGAGACGGTTTGGTGTCTGCGCCAGCGGAAATATTCTGCTTGTAATTAAGTCTAATAGCAAGTCTAATTGAGGATTGTATAGACAGTGGGTAAAATAGATTTGTTCACAGCAGTCACTGATTTGATCTATCACTTCGAGATCATCGTGTAGTAAAGTAGTTACCCGTGTCATAGAATGGCCAAGGACACCGTTATTGCCTCATTGGTAATGCCGAGTAATTATCTCTCTTTGACCTCCTGTCTCCAATTGCCAAGTGCACGGGTCATTTTCGGAAAATGGTGATCTGACGATGCACGTCATGTCCGCAATTTGATTGGCTGCGTCAGCAATGGTCTAGACCTTCTTCATCCCTGGAGGCTTGGGCTGCGCCAGCTTGCGTGTCCATCATCCATTGTTCTATTCTTTCTGGGTCATTCTTCGAGACAGCTAAACTAGGTAGCAGCAGTTCTGTCTTAGTGGGTTCCCCAATCTATCTCGTCAATAGTTCACCCAGTTCCAACTGGAAGTCTTTCCCACCATATTCAACTAGCAGTTCCTCGATAGTTCCCGTACGCGGCTCCAGTTCAATAGATCCAAGGTCATCTACCAAGGATAGGTGTTCACCGCTTCTGCAAATGCGAAGAGGGGACATGCCGCGGAATCTATCAAACTCGGCCATCGGACTGTTTGCTGGCCAAGCGCTGCCGAGGGGGTCGCCAATATAATTCGGGTCGGCCATGAATTCCAGTAGCAAAATAATCCCATCCAAGTTTTGAGCCGCAACAGCTATCTGCAGTGGTGCGATGGGATATCCTGCAAGGTTGGGTTGAGCTCCAGCTTTTAATAGATGTCGTAGTAGACAGAAGGAGGGAAGTTCGGCAGAAGCCTCCGACTGATGATGACCTATAAAATAGATAAGAGCTGTAGATGGATTGTAAAGGCCAGTGTGGTTGACCAGCAAGCTGTCGAGATGACTCGATGTTGGATCTACAAATTGAACCATTACGTCAATTAGTGATCCGTCAAATTCATAGATATTAAGAAAGGAGCTCTCCTGTCCGTTATTGTTATAAGTGTAAAAGATAGTCTCTCTTTTGAGTACTATCCTGTTGCTGAAAAGTGCCTTGATATCCACCTCCCGAATGAGTCTAGATACTAGAGGTGACTGTATATCGCCAGTTATCAGAAGCAGGCTTAGAAACAAACATGCAACACTGTCTGTAAAATGTTCATTCCAGTCGATAGTCCATGGGTATTTATCGTCGGAAAGTCCGGTATCGTGCAGTAACTCAAGCCAATACCCCCTCCCTTCATTAAAGCCAAGTCTGCCAAGGCTCTTGAAATACTGTGTGGAGGGATGTAGGAGTCCCTTTATCCGTTCATAAAGGTCGTCGCTTTCAGAAATCTCTTTTGCCCAGTTCTTGAGCAAATCGATGGCATGAAAAACAGCATGAAAGTTCAAGTCCCTCCAAAGATCCTCCTCGTCAAATAGCAAACTATGATCCGCTTCGAGGTCTTTGAGATCATGTGATGCGAAAGTTTGCGCCTGGAGCAACAAGGTATCCAGACAAGTGGACAGAACCTTGGTCTTTCCAGTGGAAAAGGTAATGAGCGGGCCTTGACGTATTCGGCGTGACTCCAGATACTCTTTGACTGTGTAATGCGCAAAGGATAAAGGGTCTTTCAGGCTGCTTAAGAGACATCCACAAAGCTCCCGTAGTCTTTCTAAATTGTAAAGGACATGGCTATTGTGATTATTCGACCGCGATGTACTGCTTTTAATTGCGTCCAAGAGCAGACTTGATGGAGTACCATGGAGGTAGGATGGATGGATTTCGGCATAAAACCACAGCCATTGAAAGGCATGAGAAACAAATTGCCAATCGTCGCGTGGTATGCGAAGGAAGATTCGATCATAAGTCTCATCCAGATCCTTGGGAAGGCGTTGTAGGGCCTGGGTAACAATGCTGCGTTCACCCTTCAAGCGTTGCAATTCGTGCAGTTGACAAACGGCCCATCGAAACCTAGATCTTGTTAACAGAGGCAAAGGCCCAGCGAAATTAAACACTTACATTCCCTTTGCTTTTTTACTAACAGCGTCTTCCACCTCAATCAGAAGATCCTCTGGCCAGCAACGCAACTTTGGGTTTGATCGTAGGATTGACTGAATATGTAGGCGAATATCCTGTTCAACCAGTTCGTTTGACATTGGGACGGACACAGACGCTTTCTCCATCACTCGTTCGATATCAATGTATTCGCGACTCGTCACAAGAATCTGGAGATTGGAGAACCTTAGATCAGTGACGAGTATATGAATGACCTCGAGTAGTTCGTCACGAGGGTCACTCTCATCGACAGCGTCTATCACGATGTAGGCGCAGCTAAAGACCTGGAGAATCTGTTCTAAAGCGTCAAGGAGTTCAGGAATGCTCGGTTCCCCACCGCGTCTATAGAGATCGTGTATCAGAGTCGAAATAACGTCTGCATGTCGGGAGAGCTGAGTGATAACCCATCTCAGAAACGGGGCCGCCTCGTCTTGGTGGTGGCCAAAGTAACAGTAGTAGTAAGCACTCACACAAGGCGAATTCTCTGTCGAAACTCTCTTGCAGTGGTCTTGGGCGTTTTTGATCAACCAAGATGCGAGAATCGTCTTGCCAGAACCTGGAATGCCATGAACCCAAAGACATCGAGCTTTTGAAGCCAACCATTCAGTCCAGTGCTGTGAGCGAAGCATCCAACTTCCGGTTCCGTCTTCATATAGTTTCCGCGATCGATTGTGAATTGGTGAAGGATCAGTCGTTGCTAGCCAGCTGCACACTCTATAACGTTGCTCCTCCGTCAAGATGGAGCGGATCTCTTCAGAAGCAGCTTTGATATCTTTTATATCTTTCGTGACCTCTGTCGTCAGAGCGAGCTGGATGCCATCCCTATGGCGGCTGATCTGCTGGAGAAGATCCTGCACCTGGCCCTGCTTCAAAGGCCAAGCCAATGCCGCGAAGGTTGCTTGGACTTTCTGCCGCTTTGACGCATTCTGCCCGCTCTGAAGAGACTGCTTTGGAAACAGCTTTTCCAATGCTGTCATTGCGGCCTTACATCCTTCAATGGGGCCGTCAGAGGCAGCCAGTCGATTTTGCAAGACGGGTGTAAAGGTCTCGCATTTAGCTATGAATTCCAGGTTCTCAAGAACCGACTTGAGTGTGGATATTTCGATTAAAAGGGTGCGTAAGCTCGTAGGTGCTTCGGAGCGGAGTGCTTCGATGTAGAATTGGCAAGCACTGATGACTTCTTTGGATAATTGGATGACAGCAATTGCGCTTGCGACAACGCCTAGTGCTTCCGCCATAATGCAGGCTTATTTGGTGCGAGGGAAAATATTTATTGGCATCGAATTAGTGACGGCTATTGATAGACTCGCGCTGGATTAAAATGATGGAAGGAAGGGAACCAGGCTTCGGAGGCTGTTAAAGGAGAAAATACAAAGCGTCTCGAGTTTGTTATTCTCCCCGCAGTGGCTATGCAAGGCATTTTGTTGGCTGTCTGACATGGAAATTGGTGGCGTTTTCAACCTGTTGGCAGTGCAGACAATGGTGTTTCGTCCAGTAAACGTTGTTGAAAGCAGTGACCAGCCACTCCAAATCTCACCGCCTGAAAAAACATCTGAGCCCCTTTACTGATAGTTGTCACGTTCCTCATCATGACAGAGATCTAATATTCTTCAAGACAGACAAATGAGTTAATAGACGCTTGGTGTCTTGACGGTGGTTGGTGGAAAAGATTGCAGCTGCGGTTGTGACAATCAAATTGCTGGCTAACCACCCACGTCGTGGTGTTAGTGAGGTTCTACGTTTGGAGGAAATATTTACCCAAGATAAAAAAAAAATTTAACTACTTTGTACTTCTGCTCAATTATAGTTAATATCATAATGTAATTTAAGCAATAATTTGAGGGTTAGTGTTCTAGCTCCTATGCGCTTGTGTTTAGGGTAGTGAATATGGCTGGAAAGTTGTTGAAACGTTGGCCCACTTCTCTTGTTTCTACATGAGCGCTTGTTATCTTATCTCAGAACATTCATCGGCAACATCACGCAAGTATTATATTAAATCAATTACAGCCCGTACAGTAATTACCACCACTAGCCTCAGATGATATTTTAACCCTCGCCATGGCTCACCGTAGCCGACAGCTGTCAATGTATGTTAATGGTCGGCTCGGGGCCTTCATCGCTCCCCTGTCGTACGCGTATACAACGCGACGCGCAAGGACGCCTAACAATTCTAGACTATTCTGAGTCCGTCTTAGTTCAACTTCGGCATAACTTCCTTCCGCACCAATTTCGAGCAAGGGTCAGTCTTCAGACCTCGTCTCTTTAGGCTACGAGTTCCACTTAATCTGAATAGTGCTTACAACAAATAACAAACAACAAACACAATTATCTCCTCTTGACAAAATAGCTCAAAATGGACAAAAGGTCTGCTGCTGCATATACCTTGGTGAAAGGAACAGGTATGATCTCAGCCGGCATTCTTCCTCAGATTAACTAATTTCATCTACAGGTTCCCTACAGCGTACGTGGTACCTTTACCATCGCCTGGGTATCTGGTCCAACATTCTGGTTTCTGCGCGATATATTTGTGCTGATGGACAAGACCTCAGCAAAAATGCTATCCTTAGAGCACTGCGTCTTGTTGTACAGGATCATCCTGTCTTATGGCACGTCTTTGTCCAGAGACCATCTCCCAATCGAGGTAATCACGAGCTACACACCGCCAGGCTGCACGCTATCGACTTGGAGAAATGCATAGAACTCTTGGATTGTGACGAAAGCAATCCTGAAGTCACTTCTGATGATCTTGAAAGAGCCCATAATGAGTGTTGGTGGACTTCTGATGAACCCGATCGCCCATTGTGGAAGCTTCTTGTCAAAGGGAACAACATTGTCTTTGTCTATCATCATTCCTTGGGTGACGGTATATCTGGGATGGTCTTTCATCGTGAATTTCTCGCCGCGCTTGATTCCCTCAAGGCCGGAAAGACCATGCACATCGCTCTTCCTGATACTATCATTCATGCAGACGAGAACGTTCAATCCCCCATCGAACCGGAAGACGTTTGGGAAGGGAAAGATAGCATCTTGGAGATAATCTGGACACAGCTTGTGTGGCTGTTTGTTAAGCTATTCTACGGTAACAATCGTATCTATGGTGATCTTCCCCCATCCAAGCCTCACCTCAAGTCTGCAACTGCAGTGGCAAAGCCAGAACAGAGAACCCTCACACGCATTTCGTCGTATCGTATCCCAGCAGAAGACATGTCGTCGATACTCAAAGCATGTCGCAAACATCAAACTACTTTTACGCCTCTGCTCATTACAATGTTTACCATTGTTCTCAGTACTGAATTCTACCCGAACGCAAAGATAGGAGCGACACGCTTCAATTTTGACTTGAGACCTAGCCTTCCTATGGCTCGTGTTGGTGGGGAAACAGGGAATGGGACGTTTGTGAATGCAGCAGGAAGCTGGCAGCTCTGGCATAAACTTAGACCATTCCGTCAAGTCCTAGTCGGAAACGATGCCAAGGAACCGTCGCTCGAACCCCACTCTGTATGGAAGCTTGTCACGGACTACAAGAAAGAGATGACACGCGCTATTTCTGGCCAAGCTATACGGCACTGGATCGGAGTGAAGCGACTGGGAACTGACTTGGAAAAAGTGGTTGATAACGGGTTTCCATCCATCTCCCTCCTTCTCAAGCCGACTTTCAGCGTTTCTAACATTGGCTCCTTCGATAATGCTCAGGTGGAGTTCGGTGGGAAGAGCACAGGGCTTTGGCGGATTGATGATATGCAATTCTCAGCTGGAGCGGTAAATGGCAACCAGGGTACACACGGGGCTATCTTTCATGTTTGCGGTGTCAAAGGGGGGGATACAGTTATTACCGCGACTTATGAGGATGGGATTGTTCCGCGGGAAATGGCCGATCAGATCCTGGAGCGTACCGTTACTAGAATGCTTCAGATAGTCTAACATAATATGCGTTCTTGTGTCCAAATGACCTCCTATACCTCATGGCTTGGTCCGCCTTTATTTTATCCGTTAGCTGAGCACCATGTAAATGGCCGATGCGCTGGGACGCTGAAAGCAGTTTCAGTCGTTGTAATCACTTTACGTGATTCGATTGGGATCTAAGGCGTTCATTCTGCTGGCTTTGTTGTATAACACAAGGCATTTACACCCGATTCTACCTTTAACCAGCAGCAAGAGGATTAGTTGCTAATTTGGAGTCGTAAACGTCTTTGTAGGAAAGGATCATCCTTACCGTATTCCGCATCGGAGTCTCGAACCGCAAGCAACAATCGACACAAGCTTACATGCCCTCGGCCTATAATCACGGGCCGTTCTAACTACCGTTCACATGAAGCTAAGCCAGAGTCCCAGGACCTTCTTTTTCTCTTACGCAGTCCATCAGCCAGGGCCAAGACTGTGGAGAGAGCAAAGTCATGGTAGTGAAGATTTCAAGGTCAAGAGGCGCCCACGGACATGTACTCGTGTAGAGATGCAAATTGGTGCCATACGTGATTCGTGCTAGGGTAGCAAGAGTAAGTCTGGATTCAGGATCTAAATATCGACGATTTGTATCACCGACAGCAAACACTATCTACATTCTAACACGTTACTCCTCTATCCCTGTATGTATTGCTTGGCTATGGCCAGAAAGCAGAGCTACTCGAGATGCTGATAACCTCGCACAGTCAATTCCTCAGACTACACTTCATGCATAGTCAATTTCTCTCTCCTCTCTTTCATCATAATACTCGTGATTGCCCATAGCCTCTGTCTCAGCCCTAAGAAACTCGTTTATTTGTTCTTCCTGAGGACTTGGGAGGTCACTGGCTTCAGTGTAAGTGTAGCCGCAGCGCCGCTTCCGTCTGGCGGAGCGTCGGAGGCTACTGCTTGCTTTGAGTTGTCTTCTTCCATTGACAACAGTGAAGTCGTAGACCTCGCGCATCTTGCTGCGCCAGTACTCGAGCATTCTCTTCAATTTCTTCTTGTCCTTATTCAGCCAGTCGGCTGGATACTGCTCTTCTTGAGGGTCAAGAAACCTCTGTTGGCACACTGCAAAGTAGTGCAAGTCATCGTTATGTAAAAGGCTGTTGAGCAGTGCATGTCTAGTATTGCTGAGACGTTCGAGTTGACGTCCACGTCGATATATGTCCATGCGAGGAGGCATGACTAGTGTTCGTCAGTGAAGAATAGGCTGGTAATTGTTAAGAGTAGTTTTGGACAGATATGTGTCTGAGGCAGTTGGGTGGATGATGTGGATGAAAGTGAGAGAACTTGGGGGGAAGAGAAGATATTTAAATGGAAGGTATTCGTGAATGCATCCTGAGCTCTAGTTACCTTGTAGAAGTAGTGAATTCAATATCGCGCTTTCTTCTCGTTGGTCTACTAGGCAACATCGCAACAGGCTCTTTGTCGACCAAGATGTTTATGAAGACACTACGAGCTATGAGGAATATTCACTCCAAATCCTTCTTCAATACTTTCTTATGTGAATGACAACTCAACATGAACCAAGCTTCACTATGAAGGCGGTCGGCGGGGAGAAGGCAGCCTCTCTTTCAACAAGCCATTGACCTTTCTAGGCCTTTGTTACCCATTACTTCAATGAAGGGGTTTCTTCAATTCACTGGATCAGTAAACCATTTTCCTTTGTTCCCGCAGAACTGTATTCTGAGGCAACTATCTTTTCGGTTTCCAAGTCCCATTTCCTCTCAGGATACCACAGAGTCATTGACTTCAGTCAGGTGTCGCAAGAATTGCCAGCGTATTTGACTAAAAGCCCTTATCATATGTCCTAGTAAGTGCCATTACCCACGAAAGAGCAGCATGATATACCGACAACAAAGAGAACCACGATTGAGACGTTGCCTTTCGCCGCCGGCGGCCTATACAATTGCTCAAGGCCATAGAGTTTCTTAACTTACATCGACACGTGGAAGTCCAACGGGTTACTTATGATCTAGTTCTGAAACACTTCTGAGTAATTCAACCATTGATGGATGTCCAATTATCCATAGTTCCTAGCCTAGGATAACAATCCGTGTCCGTCACATCCTGTAAGATTAGGCTCCATCTTCTCTCATCAGCACGTTCTTCAAAGTCGCTTAGCAGCATAATATCCTCATCTTGCCCTCCATCAGCTGCTCATCAGATTGTCGAGTGCAACGGCCACGCGTTCTGTGATTTTAGTTGCTTGGAGGAGCTCACTCGCCATTTGCACACTGTGATGTGATTCAGTGCATACCCTCCATGTACGTCTCAATACCAGTTCTGCGTGTTCCCAGTGGTCCCCAAGACGCAGCCTAAATATAGGCCACAGTCATCCTCTAGACATCAAGCGGCAATATCAACAAGGATGTAATGCACTGTAGTGCTTCTTCGCTTGATCCAAGCCCCTTTGAAGGAAGACAATGGCGAGCTGAGATGCTAACTCTCTTGTCAGCAGAAGATCCAATGCCGATGACCCTAAAGTAGGTTAAGATCCCCAGAATCCACTCCAGGAACGTCATAAAGATCTTGTAGGAGAGTTTGTTGTAGGAGTTGGCCAGATGGCGATGGAGTTAGAGTCTGATTCACCATGACTTTAGAAAACGTGAGCATTGTGCCTCCTACTAGCTAAGCTAAGGACAGTTTAGGCAATTTCGCGCTCTGTTGAAACAATCTTCCATGCTGTGAGTTCGGTTGCCAGAGCTACCCTTAGTAGTGTTTCCGCATCTCTCAATTCAACTGCCAGGTCGCATTTCAATAACGCTACCCATGAAACCAGGAGATCTTCTATGACCGTGTGACTTTGCCGAGCCCATGTCCGCTCAATATCAGGGTGACGGAGATGTAAGGGAAAGACTGAATTTGTAAACTTGTTATTGCGAGGCACTTGAGTAATGATCTCACATTCATAGCTCCAAGACATAGACTTGGTGGTTTTCCAACTTTCCTTTACTCCGAACCCGTATAGACATATAATATTTAATGCAGATCCAATGGCGAAGGTAAGACTCCGCGCAGTATCGCAGTCCTGGTCGATATCGTGCTCGCTTGGCTAAGTCCTGCGAGTCGCGTACCGTAACTTAGTATCATCCGTACATTGGCTGCCTTGTTTTTGTCGTCATATGGAGAACCTGCCTTCATTCACTCTCTGTCGCCGAGTACTCCAGATACTCTCCATGGAGACAAACCCGAGAGCACCCCATATTTTGTGCCGCTCTCGTTGGTGGATCTGCGTTCAGTCTAGCGAGGTCAAGATGAAGTTTAAGCCAGTCTAGCTTGTGCCCAGTTATGGTGAGGCGAATTTGTGCAAGGTAATTGTTACTTGGTTTCAGGCACTGCATTCGAAGGGCCACCTGTACGAACTCATAAGCAGAGTTGCTCCAAAGTGAGCCAAGGAGACTGCGAAGTGCAGGTCTCGGAAGCCAGTGAAATTCAATGTAAATCCCGTGACGGCGATATTAACAGCCGTCCAAACAAGTAGTTCCGAATGGTGCCATTTCTTTTACCGAGGTGGTTTACTGCTGCAGGGCTCGTTGTGATCGCTGTACTAGAAGGGAGCGAGTACCTGGCCTTCAAGTACTTGTCGACCGGGCTGTACCCAATAAATTGTTGGCGGGATACTCCGCTTGGTGTTCTTCGAGGATGGCCTTTGAAAAGTTGTCTCCTGGGTGCTCGTCTCTATCAGATAATCGTAAAGGAAGATGCTCAAGGATAAAAGAACCGTGCCGGTCATAGTCAAAGGATAGACGTAAAGTTCCGGCTGTGTCCCTCCTTTATCCCCTTGAAGCCTGCAGATTGGGTGCATATCGTCTGAGATAAGGGTGCAGCAACTCCAGCGAGCCTGCTTAGAACTTAATTAGGCTGCTTAATCCTTTGCTTGGAATGAGAATGGCATGCATACCCATTCTAGCAATTTCCAAGCAATAAAATTCATCGTAGTGTTATATTAGATGAAATTCGAGGCTTCCGTCTCTATGATTCTGATGGTTGAGGTAGTGAACTGTATTGAGGAAGGTATATCAATACCAGCTCAAGAGCAGCACATTAAACTAGTTACAAAGGCATTAGGGATTTCTCTATCTCTACAGTTTTGCTGATCTCTATTGTGCAAGAGACTTACTATCTTTCCATAAATACTAATAACTATATGCTAAGTTATTCATGTATGAGCGGCATACACTATGCTGAAGCCTAAAGCTATGTATATCACTCTACTGCATCGTTGCTCTTGTTTCACTTAATAACACGCTGATGTTAAATAGTAAAAGGCAACGTATCACCGTCTTTGTTGTCTAGTCTGAGGCATCTTACTCTCCCGTACAAATACATGGAGGTTCCGGTGGGAAATTGATATAGATCTCGAGTAATGCACAATTTGGTTCGCCAGGTAATTTGAATTGCGATGGATATGAGCTTGTTGTAGATTTGACTCTTGCAATTTATCAATCTAAGCTAAGTAGAACCAGATGCAAAGAACCCAATCACCATGAACAGCATTCAACTATCAGCAGTACAGGAATAAGGTTGTGGGTAGTTTAAAGAGGCTTCAGCCTCCAGCGTATAAAGGTAAAGAACACCAATAAATACATATAGGCAAGATACTTATTGCCCTTGCTGTTGCCTAGGATCTTAGGTTTGGCTGAAAGTTAATATCCTGATGATTAACTCCAGATTGTTAGAGATTTGGTCGTATTCAGGACTAGGTTTTCAGTTAAATAAAGTTTCATTAAGCCACAAAGGCTTTGAACACAAAGATCAGCAGTACAACAGAAGCCTTGTGACTAACGTGAGGACTTAGTTAGTTAAATAGAAACAAAGAAACCAAAAAAGAGTGACTGAGTTCGAAATAAGGTACGACAAAACAAAAGTGAATAAGCTAAGTAGGAGCCATAGGCCCGTTCATAAAAGCCGAGAAGGAAATGTAATAGCGAGTGAAAAGGGTTCGGGCGAGTTACAGCATCGACGAAATAATACCGGTAGCCATTTTAACCTCCACGAAAGTGGCCCCGATGGGTGTTCATGTCTCCAGTTAGGACCTTGAACAAAGCAACAACAAACATGAACAGGATCAAGCACAAGGTCCAGTACAACGCCCTGCAGCAGCGCCCAAGAAATCGCTGCACAGAATCGTAGATACCCAAGGCAGTGTTCACGACAAAGTCCTTCAAGCAAACACAGCAGAACATCATCAAGAAAAGGAGGGGAAGAGTGTTGACAAACTCAGACGCTGGGGGGTTAGCCATGGTGAGTATTGCGTGAGTGGGAGATTAATGTTGAGGGATATTGGTGTGATTCCGATTGGGACTTTTGTGACTTACAGATGCTGGATCAGGAAAGAGTTTCTTGTTTGGATGGATGATTGAATGCAGAGTGGTGGACGGGTCCAGCTCTATATACATCTTCGATTTGCCATCAATGTTCTGTTGAAACGTAAAGGAATCTAGTACCAAAAGATCGCTAAAGCAGAACACGACTGCCTCTTTTCCTGAATCAAAGTTAAGCTTGTCACATTATGATTCCGAATCTCTGAGCGATGGATATACCACACTGTCCATGGTGAACAATAGCTTGTTTTTCCTTGTAAGCATTTCGACGATAGTATCAACCACTACACGAATCAATCACTTTGTCTGTTCTAATCTTTGATGGACTGTTGAATGAAGTCTGTGAACAGACCCTTGCGCAGAAGCCCCGATCCTAATCCATTCTCTAGCCATGACCGGATGCCCAGCCATGTAGGCAGCAGATAACATCAGGACCGATTAATGCCGCGAGGTATTCCTTGACAGAATACTGAGTTTGTCGTAGAGAAATGAAACAACGTTAGGCTTGGTGCTCGAATCACTGTTTTAGAAACTCGACTTGACTTCGAATATCTTAGAGTAACTTTCATTAGTTGTGTGGATGACATGCTGAGTAATACAAAGAACGTGTAAGGCGCGTGCTGTAAGCATCAGTAGCGGTTTCTATTAACTCAAAATAACACTCTTATTAAATCAGTTTAGCCAATATACCGGCTACCTAATATAATTACCTAAGATAAGCTTTTTAGCCTATCTAATAATCACGTCTGACGTATACAGAGAACTTAAATGCATTTACCAAAGGTCAAGGTTGGGGAATGTTGAGTCACAAGGTGGCGAAAGATCGGTCATAACAAAGTTATTTTAACACAATGCTAGTAATACAAAGAACATGTAGTAGAGTATCCAAGGTTTAGAAGTATCACATTAACTTTAGCGCCTCAGAGTCAGCATGGAATACCTAAATTAACCACACTCAAGAGAAAGTCTAATTACTCAGAGTTTTATCTGTTCGTCATATATATCTTACCCCGCCTGCCGCACCCTTCTATCTTGACTGGCATTTTCTCACATATTCTTCCCCCACCATTTGCTATCGCCATGGCGTCGGACGCATTGGAAGCCTTGAAAGCCTTGGAAGGCTTTAGCTACAGGGACAGTGATGGCTCCATGACTGCTCCCGAAGATAGTTTCACTTCTCTTGACAATTATCTTGGGGAAAGGTATAACATCGTCGGGTATCAGGAATCATTAGCCTTTCTTGTTTTGGAATGTGACGGCGGTCCGCCGGACGACCCGCCATTTTCGGTGGCTGGGGCCTTTGCCATTTGGGGAGATGCCGAAGACGGCTTCTTCTACCCTCTCGTCGGAGACTTTGCGGATGGCGAAATAATCGAAGTCGAGGATGATATCATTCATCAGATGCACCAGACGGAAATACCTTCCAAAGACATGATCCTTCATCTTGCCAATCTTTGGCCTGAGTGTCACGGCATCGCTATGCTATGGGATTACCTGGTAGTGGAGCTGCCTCTTGTCAGTGCAGAGCATCATTCGGAACGGCTACAGGATCTCCCCGGAGGTATCCATGGGTGTTTTAGGATCCAATACAACAATGGCCCGTTAGCAAATGCAGAGAGCTCACGCGCGCCAGAGCTCAACCCGGGTCACGAGAAGCTCTCCGCTGATCACAAACTTGGGGATCTGTTCCTTGCCGATTATGCCACTGGACTGACACAAGTGTCACAAACAGTATGCTACTTTGGGCGACGATTCGCTTTCGGCTGGAAAAGGGATGCCCCTCACGATTTGGAGGTAGAAACAAGCCAAAGCGAGGATTCAGGCAACGGCATCAAGTACATCGCTTCTGACCAAGCTGTCTTTATATCAAACACGCCTGAAATCACGACGCGATACTCTGTGCCTCTTCGGAGTCGCAATGAATCACTCCAATAGTGGCGCCAGCCTCCACAGTTGTCTGCAGAGGAATGCGGCATTCTCCATTTGACCAATGGTCAATTGAGGAACAGGCACCGACTCGACACTTTCATCATGTACGCTGACTCGTATGATCCCGAGTATGATCAAAGCTAAATGGATTGTGGTAGAGGTGGTCTATTCTGGGCTGTGAGACTCAAGCCCACGCCATCAAGGAATACAAACTCAGGAATCTTTGGTCACATGGGTAACAGGAAAGTATATTTCGGGCGGTGGTGCACGTGGTGGATGTTGCCTAAAGTGTGTTTCAAAATGTCTGATTTGGAGTTGTCGCGCTATAGCCCTCTCGTCCCATAGCCAATAGCTAACAGCCATCAAAATTCAAGACTCACTACATCTGAATTAGAATTGAAAATGTCACAGAGTCTGTCCCTACTCAGCAGGTTAACTGAGGGACAAACCAGTGTTCGATAAGCATTGCCATTGAAGTCTATGCCGCCACATTTCGCGTGGCCACAAAAGCATGCAAAGGGGCCATGGATCATTCCACCTTCTACTCAATGATCGACTTGGTCAATGATGTCTGATGCGGATCAATCTTTGTAGGGGTAGTATCTTCGCCTGAGACAATACAAAGGCGCTACTGCGCATTAGATCGCATACGAAGCACCTAGATAAACACGGTACCATAATCTTATTATCTGTTTTCTGTCGATAAAGGGTCTTTGTGCCATACTTCAACTATTGAACTTCTCCATTGGTGGGTGTTGGTTTGGCACGAATGGCTGGGCGATACATGAAGAGCGAGCTGGGGTGATCTCTAATCTGAAGTGGCTGGTATTCGATGAACTCTGGCCTCTGTGCTCACCAACTTGACTTGCAACATCGGATATACCTTGTTCCCTAGATCGCGTCAATAATAAGGAATGCGGAAGATGCTTTGCGAGTCAGAGATCATCACAACACGTAATTTCCGGAATTCGGGTAATCGTGCCAAGATGCAAGGGAGAGCATTGGCCAACTAGCAGGTCTACTATTGTTTATGCATAAAGAGGTGAGACAGGACGTTGATAGGGCTAATGTGAACAGGTGTTCAAATGTGGGCCCAAACTGTTCATTGCATTCCTTGCGTCAAGACAATTATACCATCCTGACGGAGACTTGAGCAAAAGCTCCTTGCAGAGGAGGCTGGCTGAGACTTACTACCAAAGCCACATGGGAAGGGAGGATAAAGAAAGGGGGATAAAGAAAGAGCTTGCGCCTGTTTGTCGCGCCACTGTATTCTTCCATTAGCAATGTCCTAGAAAATCAACAATGTCACAAGACAAGGTGTCAGCGCGACTTTTGACGGCGGCTGTCTTCATAACCGGTATACTTGTCTTTCTTGCACTTCCCTTCCTGCCAGGAAGGCCAAAACCCCACGTCGTCAGGCCAGTGAAAATTCAATTTCAAGGGGAGGAACCGAATGAGCCGAATGAACCAAATGAGCGTTTCCTCGTCGCATTGTGAGCATCATCTTGGATTCGCAAGGTTGAACAGTTTGCTGACACCATGGAAGTGGAGATTCCTACACCCGTAGCGGCTTCCGAACGAACTACACGTATACCAGGACCGGACCCGGAGTGGACGACATGCAGAGGACAGAAAGACCAAAAGGCGACCGTCTAGAAGCACCCAGCGCGTTGAATCCAATCGGCAATCCAGCGTTGCCGGGAAATACATCGTCTGGTGGTTATAACTGGGCTACCTACATGGCGACTGAATTCAACACCACGCTTACTCTGGCGTATATCTTTGCCCGTTCAGCGGCAGTAGTAGATGGGTTGATAATACCACCGAGGAGCAAAAAAGCGTTTTCGTTCGCGCAGCAGATCGTTCACTTTCAGGATGCCATTGGCCATCGTCCTCACTACGCGGCGTGGACAGGCAAGAACATAGTGGCAACAGTCTGGTTCGGGTTCAACGACTTGTCCGTTGTGTCGCACAAGAGGGGCCAGGGCGCTGTATTGGCGGCCGCCAACCGACGTATCTTTGAGCTATCCCAGATTCTCTACGATACTGGAATTCGTAATTTTGTCTTTATCGAAATCCCACGTGAGTAGTCTTTTCTCTTACCTTGTCCAATCTAACGAGTATATAGCCAAAGAATTGTTTCCTTCGCATCAAGCACATAAGGACAATGACACGCATCATAGCTATGAGATGGTCTCTTATGCTGTGAATCGGTGGAATAGCCTTCTGAGACAGAACACTGTTCGCTTTCGGAAGGCTCATCCAGATGCAAAGGTCACGTATGTAGAGATATGGGACATCTTCTATGAGGCTTTCCTACGGCCCCAAAATCTGGGTGCACCGAACTCAACTTGCGTCGATCCCAGCGGCAAAGGCTGTGTAAGTTATCTTCTCATACAGAGCTATCTTCATGTACTGACTTCTTCAAGCTATGGGCCAATACGGGGCATCCTGGAGAGAAAATACATCAGCTCATTGGCGCTAGAGTAGCTGAGAATGCCTGGGGATAATGCTTCTATATAGACTCCAGCTTGTAATCTTCCTGTTGTAGGTACATATTAACTCAAACACATTACATACTGCGCTGTCCCAAGTGTTACTTGGAGTCCTGTTTCACAGATCACGCTATTTAGTCCTTGGATAATTTATATAAGCGATAGCTGCAATGTTGACTTGTACTCTTTGTTGTAGCGTTGCTCAAGTTGACTGCTGAAGAACGTACAACTTTAAAGAGGTTGCTGAATTAACCGTCCGCATTGATCCATCACTTCCTCCCACCGAGCACCTACCAGATTCCACGTCAACACCTGAAACCCCAGCTTTTCAACGATGCTGAAGTCTGGTTTCAGAGCATCAAAGATATAACAAGGACGGTCCGTGTATCGTAGACCTTCTTGTACCTCGTCATCATACCTCTTCAGCCCCTCAATCAAATGATTGCCTGGGGCAATAGCTTCGCTATGCATACATACCAGTTGCAGATCGACAGCGTTTTCCTCTGGCGTAGCCCATTCTCTAGGATCTAGGTATCTCCAGTGATCGCAGGGCTCATGTACCGGGCACTCATTTGCCTTGCTGTGGCGAATGCGGAATCTCGTTGACTCTGGGTCTCCACTAAATCTAGTGATGAAGCCCCAGGAGAAGCTTCTTCTGGATTGCTCGGCTTTATGCACCTGGCAATATCGAGAATCGAGGTACGGGTACTTTGGATCTTTGTCGCCGGGGTTGATTAGCATAGTGGCCTTGCTAGGCAGAGGCTGAATAGCCCGCTGGGCCAACCCCCATTCGAGTTGGGCGATTATGGCCCGGACGTTCGCTAAGTCATTCAGTAGCTTCGGCTCAGCCTCCCGGACGCATTGCAATCTTTCCTCAAGAATATTTAGTCTCGAGAACATGTATGCGAAGGATTGTTGGTCTTGTAAGTCCCACATTCGCACTTGGATTTGCTCAATCTCCTTGGTCATACCATCCTCAATCGTTTTTCTGTGGTCCCTGAAGATCGAGATCTTGTTCTCCAATTTTGCAGCTCTGTCGGTTAGATATTCCATTTTTTTTGGCCAGTCGCAGGATAAAGATACAAGGACTGACTTTCAGGAAGACACGGCTACTTGGAAATACAGCCAGGCACTTACTTAGGTCCGTTGCTAGTTAGCGGTTGCCTAGAAAAGGAAACCTTTTATACATAATGGTCGCATCAGAACGTAAGATTAGAACCAAGTGATAAGTGTTCAGCTCGAAAGTGTCGTCTTTATGAATAGTTGTGAGAAGGAACAAGTCCTTCAAGGACTTTCTCGTGAGGATTGTTCATCCGAATAATAACTCGCTATTCTTTGTCATCCCGGGCACCAGGCAGCGAACACGAGATACGGAATAGTGGAACAAAACTCAGGTGATGCTTCAATCGGTCGGTAATGGAGGCTGTACTGAATGAGCTGGGGCAGTGGGATCAACAAATGCAACAATTCAATACCTACTAGACTTGATATTTGAGAAAAGAGAGAAAAATTAGAATTAAAAGAATGAATGGTCTTTCTTTGTGGTATTTTAGGTCTGTGCTGTACATGTAATCCTTATCTGCTTATCTGCTCTCCGCTATGACCCCACTGATCCGATTACGTGAACCTGAATCAAGGCCAAGAAAACACCAAAGTCCAAACTAGCATCATCAACGCATCAATTCAACATCCAAAACCCAAGCAACAGTGATCATCAAGCACCCTTTGTCGACTGGACGCGAAGTTCATTCAATGACTTCATCTCGAGATGAGCACTACAGTCCGCACGCAGAACAACCCCAGCCAGACGCGTCAGCTGCATGGCCCCGTCTGTTTCGCGTCATCGTGCCATTTGTATCGCCCCGCGTCTACTAGACTAATCAACTGCAGACAGCCGACATAATCTCGTTGTCGCCCGCGCCTGAAGAAATTAGTTACAGCAATCAACCGCCCGCCCTTCTCTTCCTCACCAACATTACTCATTAGTCATCGGCGTCGCGCAACTCATCTAGCGCGACCTGTCGACACGATGGCGCAGAATGAGAGTGGCATGCCCAAGGGGGGCTCGGCCGGGATGGATGAAGTTGTCAGAAATCATCGAGATTCCTCAGTCGAGTCCTGCATTGTCCTAGCTATCTCGACAATCGTCGCTCCAGCTCAGACGAAGCAAACGTCAAGTTCTGAGTCATCCACTAGCAATCAGGATACTGCGCGACCAGTTGAGGAACCAATCAAAACAGAACCAGAAGACCCTCCCGACATGCTGATGTCGTTGTCAACGGTTGAGCCCTCTGACCTGTGCGAAGCAAAAACTCCCGAACCACTGGACATTCCTTGCCACGATCAAACGCAACAGAAATGTGAGGCGCTACCAGTTTTATTGAACTACGACATTTCTCAGCAAGAGTTTGAGAAACCCGCAGTGGAGGAGAGGCCAGATATGCCTGTAACAGAAGATACACCGAACTCTATACCCGATTTGAGCTTGAAAAGGAATGCCCAGAAAGCCACAGCTACATATCTCGAGACAATGGCCGTTGAGAACAAGATTGCCAAGGAGGAGGAACTACAGAAGAAGCTACAGGAAAAAATGGACTACAACTGCAATGCCATCCTCGATTGCGATGTCAGTATTGACGTTGAGCGTCGTGCAATCAGCAGAGCCAAAAGCAGGAGAAGGCCGTTCTGGATCCCATGGTTTATGGAGCGTCAACGCTATCTGACGTCCAAACGCAAGAACCTTCTGAAGAAGAACGCTGAGATGGAGGGAATCAGGAAGCGGCGTTGTAAGAAGCTCGAGGGGCTGGTGTCTGAAAAACAGAGACTTGCGGAGGAGCTTACTTATGACATCTCAACAAGACATATCAAGCCAATATAATACAAAACCCTAATTGACTTCAATTTTTGGAAGGCAATATGTACATAGCCCTAATAAAGAGTAAAGTGATGATTTGGTCAAAACAGTTTCGGGAAAACACGGACCTATTATCCTACATCTACGGAGTCTATCTCATACAAAAATGCAAGTTACTCTGATTCGTCTGTTACAATGGCTTTGAAACTGCTTAGAAATCCCCAATTGTTTTGCACGAAGCGAGTCACAACAGCCCTTAAAGATAAGCTCTAGGGTGAGTTGATTATAGTGAGATTTGCCCGAGGATCCTGTGGTCAGGATAACATTCAAGTCCATGCTGAATGCCTCCCCTAAAAATCGTCCTGCTGGTCTCATGTAAGAAAGAAACCGCTTACGCGGGCTTTTTGAATGGCGTCAAACCAGACATACGCCATTTTGCTGTACCCATCATCGTTGGGATGGGTGCCATCCATCAAATCATCGAGTTTGGGGCCATTGGTACTGTACATATCTGCAAGGACTATCCTTTTTCGCTCGGCTTCCTTCAGCATAACGAGGTCTCGGAGATGAGTGTTGATCTCCAGAACTCTCGAATTGACTTGCTCGTCCGCGTTTGGTAGTAGCGTTGATAAGACGACTGTAGAGAGGGGAGAGGTCTCCCATAGATATTCAACAAGATTGTCCATTCGCTCTCGGAAAGCGCCAAGCTCATGCCTCTGGATACAGTCGTTGGATCCGGCGTTGATGGTGAAGACGTTCGGGTTGACAGTCGCGACTGATCGTCTCGCTTTACTCTCAATCTGGTCAAGTCGATAGCCACGCCATCCTTCGTGTTCATTGTTATGCATCGACCCAGCCCTGCGTGAACCAACCATACAGACTTGATAGCCATTGGCAAGAAGAAGATCTCGCAGGACCTTCCTGTATCCATTTCCATCTGATGATCCAACGCCATACGTGACTGAGCCTCCTAGCGGCATCAGGCGTAATGTCACATCTGGCGGCGTTGCCAGTGTGCTGTTATGAATGGCAGGCGCTTGACCAATGATGGTGTGATGTCGGGAAGGACATTGCCCTGCGCGAAAGATCTGGCGTGACCGGGATAATGATGACCGCAAAAGCATTGTTTAGGCGGCAAGGGAAGCAGATAAGGCGGGCCAGGTCTGGGTGAGAAGAGGGGTCCAAGACCCAATTGGATAAATGTCGTCGTGGAACGGAATATCACCACGGACTAGACCAAAGCATTTACCTGTTAAAGGACTGCCATACAACATTCAATAAACGAATTAGCAAGCAGCCTTAAATATACGCAATCGTAACATAAAGCAATGAGCGCAGATAAGCAAAGAGTAGGCCAATTCTCTTTCACGATTCCTCTTTCATTGAATAATAAGAGGCCATCGGTGTCAAAAGTTGGGGAATTGCTAGACATTAATAAGCAGGGCCGGGGACCGGTCACGACGCCGATGTCCAATTAAATTGATTGAGATCAAGCTCGTCACCCCGACTCCTCCAAAAACCAGCCATTGGGAAGATCCGCGCAGCAATTCGGTCTCCGCGGCGACGCATTCGCTGGGAAATGTAGACTCGTTTGGCTTAACGCAATGGCGACAATCTCCAAGCCTGGTATATCCATCCTAGGCTGCACTGAATGACTCATGGAAAACGCCTCACTACTGTTGTGTCAAAAGTGGCTGTCTCGGCCATCTTGAGAGATGACCGAGAGTGGGGTCGTCGGAAGAATTACACTTCGCCGAACCTACCAGTGATATCACATATGATGTTTTAGATTTCGCATTGCATGGGATATGGTAGTGCTTTAAAATGGCATACGTGCTTGTAATTGTTTCAGCACGAGTATAACATACATCCCCCTTCTCGTTCTCTCTAACTTCCACCATTCTCGTTACCGGCAGCTTCACATTCCAGCCGTCATAAGCCACAGGCCAATTACCTCGAATAAGTGTCATTCAACCAAGGCAGAGCATCTGGCTCTATTAGAGGTGGCCTTCTCTCAAAGCTCTCACCGTAGCCATCTTGCCCAGCGCTCGGGGTATGGATATCACATAGCGGAGCAAAGTGATAGTTGATTGCCATTGCTAGTGCGGCTAAGTCTCTATTATCAGGATACGCATCAACGCTGATAATATTTGGATATGTGGATGCAGACATTGCTGGCCAGAGTAGCTCAATGAGGGCTCGATTAGCCATCTCGGCACAATGAATGACAGGTTTCATTCGCTGGGTCAGGATCCAGGAGAGAAGAAATATCTTCGACTTTGGGGATTTCCGATGCTTTTTCATCTTGGTCAACTGATCGGCGACCATCTTCTTCTGGTGTTTTGTTTCGGCGTAGTGGTCGAATAGAGGAAACTGAGATCGTTGGAAGAACCCCTTTTTTGCAAACGCAGAAACGTCGACTGGAGCTAGCTTGATAAACTCTTGGGAACCGTTGTAATATTTCTTGTCGATGACATCGTCTATGATGATAAGAACGGCTGCACGACTAGGGATGAGTTGAGAGACCCGGAGTTTCGTAAGGTCACGAACATAGCTCCGGTTCTCAACGCGGTAGTTGAGCTTCTCCAGCTTCGTCATCACCTCATTCCATTCCTTCTGGGTCATACGTGCGTGCTTTTTCCCTTTGAAAGTATCCGAGTTTAGACCGTGGCTAACATTGATGATGATAAGCTCCTTGTTTCTCTTGGTGAAATCGTTCACGTCCGCAATGATCTTGTCGAGGTACTCGCCATTGCCTCCATGCCAGTTGCCCCAACCAAAGCTAAAGTGGCCAGTTGCCCACTTGCCACCAGTCTTGGAAGGACGGAGGTCCAGCCAGCGAACACCGTTTTTTAGTTGCTCTGGGATGTGGAGCTTCTGATTTTGGGCGTTCGCGGTGGTGCCGAAAAACGACGGTCTATGGAACCAGGACATGCCTGAGTTGTGTGTTCCGGGTATGGCCAGCTCTCGCAGTGTGAGACACGCGATGCGGGGGTAGATAGAGTGCATCCAGTCTTCAGGAGGGTTGCTTGAAACAAGCCACGGCCAAAGTGAAGGATTTTTAGGATCATTCTCAGAGCTGGCGATGATAAAGGGAACGTTGTTATCCCAATGCCATGCCAACTTGTGAAACGAGCCTCGCTTGTTGTTGAGTGTCTTGAGCTTTGTGAATCGGATACCAGCCGTCTCGGACTTGTATTTGAACTCGAAATCAGGATCGCCAGGCAGGTCTTTGAATTTGTAGCTTGCTTCACCAGCATCGTCCTTGTGGCCTTTGGCCTGGATGTAGATTCTATTGGATGTACCTAACGCCCAATCAGTTCAGCCAAACTAAAGATAAGAATAGTGGTTCTTACCTGGCTTGATGGTTTTGGGAAACTTGAATTGGTTCATCTGGTAGCTTACGTTTCTAGACAGGGTCATTTTCCAGGGCGTCGCGTTGACAAGAAGGAAATATGACCCAACCTTGTCACAACGGCGCTCAAGTCGTTCCAAGACATGATTCCCCGGAGTTCCAGCATTTGAGCCAGAGCGAGCATCAATGGAATGGGTAACTAGCTCGGGTGGCGGTGCAGCAACGGTGAAGCTAGTTAGAACGGAGACATACAACAAGAAGCGATATAGCATTATGAAGTGAATGGAACGCTGGAACGCAAAGATGAACATGAGTGGGAGGGAGAGGCATCACCATCATTGAGGGAACTCAACGTCATTTTAATAATGATTCCCGTGCCCCGAATGACTTCACCAGCACCCACTTTTGGGAGATCACGCTTCTTATACCGCAGGCCAAAAGGCTAAAAACGTACGCTGCCATGATGGTGATGAGCACATGATATTCCTTTTCGCAGTACAAAGTTCTGCCCAAAAACCTGCAGAATTGGCAAAGCCTTAATTTACCGCGCGGGTACAACGAAACTGTCGCACGATTTGACCACATTGGCAAATTTGAAATGAGCAGGTTTCAAGCCACGAGAGATATAAGCGGTAATTGATGGCGCGAAGATTTGGAGCAAACGCGTGGGGGTAGAAAGAATGACTGGGCGCGTGGGCCTTGGCTGTCATTTGGTGGTGGAGGGGTTGCAGGAAGCCTCAGGCGCCGAAAAACGGCAAAGAACTCAAATTGAGATGTTTGAGTAATGTACTTCGTGCCGTGGCTGACACGCAAGACGCGGAAAATTCAATCTGCTGGAGCTCAATGTCAATCCATGATCACATTTCAAGACCTGACAGGAAAAACACACAAACGTTGACGAGTTTGGCTTGCTGAAAGATTTAACAGCTTATGACTCTATTTCTGTCTTTTTTAAAGTTAACAACGTTAATTGGCCAGGCTATCCAACTTTCCCAATAAGAGCCTAGCAAATTATTCACTACCTCTACAATATCATAACCCCATCCTTCGATAAACCAACAGTCATCGAGTGCATGTAATATACCTCCATAGAATGCATATAAGATCAAAGCTGGGGGCTGCCTCTGATGAAGCAATGGAAAGTATTCCTTGGGGGCTAGACCAACAAACGCAAATGCTCCTTGCCAAGATCTATCAAGATCGCTAGTATGTTTACTGGCTTTATCAGAAAATTGTTCCATAAAGAACCGACATTGCCTGAGAGCCTGAAGAGCCTTTTCATATATCGGCGCATCATTACTATTCTCCCAGATGCTCCTCAACTTACAGAATTGCTCATCTTCAGCATCGGTGGCTTCATGAGGCGGTTGTATTTCTTCGAGATTCCCAACTGATAGGATGTTTTTCAAGGACGTGGAGCTTGGGGTCTGGAAGTACTCATACGATTCCAGCACCGTAACAATGCCTAAGATCATTGGTATAAATCCTATGCCAAGGATGCGATCCCCTCGGGTACCCCAGTCCAGATTGTCACATAGACTTTCACCCAGTCGGCCAGAGACGCCAAAGACATATAACAGATTCAGGGACGACCAAACAAACAGGGCCTCAGCTATGCTATCATCGCTCTGGGCTATAGCTTCCCTAAACCCTTTCAGGCCTTCGTTATGGTAATGAGCAGCATTGGCGATATACCGAAGCCTCCTTTCGGGGTTGAGATACGCCATATGAGCGGCAGTTAGACTGAGGACAGCCTGCATGACAAACGGGTGCTGTAATGCTGATTGAGAGAATCCGATTTGGCAATCGGAAGCTAAGCTCGAATTCTTATAAATATCCAGACTGGTGTAAAGAGTCCAATGCTGGAAAAGGGCCATCTCTTCAATGCTAAAGATGACAGGAGCTTGTTCGCATAGTGGCGTCGTGGTTATAGCAGGGGATGGAAGCAGAGAGAGATTAGGGATTGATGAGGAAGGATGACATGAGCACTGGCATTGGGACTGGCTGAATGGCTGTCCGGGTGTTGAAGTTGAAGTTGAAGCTAAAGTTGATACCGAAGCAGGCGAGGCTTCATCAGCGTGTTGGCTAACTGGCGAATGGCGAAATATAGATTGTGGGTATTGGCATTCGACTCCCCGTCGACGACAGGCACGGCACTCGGGTTTCTCTTCGCTGCACTGTTGTGTCAACAAAAATTAGCAAGACCTTCCGATATTACAGCATAACGTTATTCGCCCCAAAAACCATATACAGCGACGCACTTACCTTAACCCGGCGTCTTCTGCAATCAAGACATCCAGACTTTGTTTTCGTGTGTGGTCGTCGCGGTATTGAGACGACGACCGTGGATTCGACATCGCTAGTCTGCGTACTCATTACGACGAAAGCATAATCAACGAACTAGCTGAAACAACCTCGAGGGGTGTAACCGAAAGCGATGGGATCCGCGTAGCGAAAGTTTGGTAGGGGGGTCGGTTAACCCTAGGAGGTAAATGATAAGATGAGATTCTTTCGTGTGTGCGCGCGGTGAAAAGCGAGAAAAGAAGATCAGGAGCGAGGCGCTGTTAAAGTGGGTGACAAAGACATTAGATAGGAGACTAGCTTAGCACTGAGCGAGGTAGAGCGACCGAGCGACCGAGCGACCGAGAGCGAGGTTGAGCGAGGTGGAGTCAGGTAGAGCGAGGTGGAGTCAGGTAGAGCGAGGTGGAGCGAGATTATGACTTTTGCGGGATAAATAATTTACCGAGCTTAGTCGTGGCTATGGTAAAGTCAGACTGACCCCCCTGACTTTAGCTAGACTGTACCCCTACTAGTATAAAAATTTAATATAGAAAATCCAAGATCTAGACTATACCTAAATTTATCTAATTAGCTAAAAATTATAAAGTATAGTCTAGCTTTTAATTTTAAATTTATTAATTATACTTTTTTTTTTTATTACTTTTTCTTTATAATATAAACTTAATAACTTATTAGTAGTATATAAAATAAATATTATATTAGTAATTTATTATTAGTATATTAGGTTTATATTTTTTATTTCTTTTTATTTAATTATAGCTATATAAATACTTTCCTTTACTTAGTTACCTATATACCTTAAGTATATTAAAGGTATTAATAGTAAAGAAATATACTAGCTTTACTTAAAGTAGTTTTAAACTATATATACTAAGGATATACTATTAATATATTACTAATATATTATAAAATAGTAATATTATCCTTATTTTACTTAGTAAGGTATATTACTATATAAAATATAATCCCTTTCTTAAGCTAGGTCTTTTTTATATTAATATAAAATTCCTTATAAATATATTACTAATATATTAGGTATTTATTAATATTATATAGCCTTAAAAGTATTTACTATAAAACTTAATTACTTATATTAAGAAAAGTTATATTATAAAAAATAATTTATATAGTAAATAGTACCTTAAGCTTAGTAGTACTTATAGTAGTATATTAACTAATCTTAAGTATAAGCGTCTTATAGGTAAGTTATTTAAATACTTTTTAAATATATTAAATATATATTATAAATATTAACCTTTTATTAAATTATTATATTATACTCCTTACCTAGGTAAAGCTTTTAAAGGATAATAAATTAAAATCCCTAGTAGTCCTTTATAAAATAGTATAGTAGCTTATTAGTAATATATTATAAATATATAGCTAATATATTATTTAGAATAGGAAGATTAATAAAAAGGAAAAACTTTTCTTTATATTTATTAAGTATAAGGTAATAGTAGCTTTATTTTTAGTTTTAAGTACTAGCCCTTAAGTTATTATTTTTAGTAATAAGGTAATAATTACTACTAAGGCAGTTATTAAAGTTATAAATAAATCTATAAGCTATATATTATAAATATATTAGTTATATATTATTAATACTTTATAAAGTACTAAGTTCTATATATTTAATACTAAGGACTATTATATAGCTTTTAAACTTAAATCTTATAATAATAATAAGCTTAAGTATATTAAAATAAAAAGGTATAAAACTATAAGTTATATTTATTATATTAATAAATAATTATTAATATAATATAATAAGCTAAAAATAAAAAAAAGAAAAAGAATAAGGCTAAAGTAAGTTATTATTAATATAATAATAAAGTATAACTAATATATTTATATAGCCTTAGCCTACCTTTTTTATAACTAATTCTCTTACTAACCTTTTTACTAACCTTCTTACTAACCCTGCTATACCTAAGCTAGTAGCTAAAGTAAGTTATTATTAATATAATAATAAAGTATAACTAATATATTTATATAGCCTTAGCTTACCCTTCCTATAACTAATCCTCCTACTAACCTTTTTACTAACCCTTTTACTAACCCTACTATACTTAAGCTAGTAGCTAGAGTAAGTTATTACTAATATAATAATAAGGTATAACTAATATATCTATATAGCCTTAGCCTATCCTTCCTATACCTAAGCCTACTAGTTTTATCTTTTTTATATTCTTACTACCTAGGCCTAAACTATATATATATAAAGTACCTATAACCTTTACTAACCTTAATAAATTAGTATTAAAGGTAACTATAGTTAAAACTCTTACTATAAGTTATTTATAATCTATTAGTTATATATAGCTAATATATTTAGGCCTTTAAAGGTAAAAACCTTATATATATTATAAATACTTAAAGCTAGAAGTTACTAAATAATACTAAACTAATAAAAGAAGCCTTTATTATTATTAAATATACTAAGAAAAATAGCTTTAAATATATCCCTTTTAAATTAGTAAGTTATTTATAATATATTTATAATAATTAGAAAATATTAACTTAGTTTTTTAAGTTAATAATATCCTTAATAAGTTAGTTATAGTACTAATAAATAAAATATATACTATAGATATAATATAAGTATATTACTAATATATATAGTACTTACTTTAAGCTGCTTTAAAAGATAACTTAAACTTTAATAAAATAAAAAATAAAGATTTAAAGTTTATTTTTTTTAAATATAAGTTAGCTAAGAAGGGTATTTATACTAAAGGTAATATAAGTTACTTATTAATTAATTACTAATTAATTACTAATATATTATAAATTAACTTTACTATTATAAAGGCTAATTATAAGAAGTTTAAGGGCATAAAGGCTAATAAGAATAGTTATTATAGTTATAATAAATATAGCTATAGTAATAAGTCTTTAATATTATATAAGTAATACCTTATTAATATATTCTAGATAAATATATCTTAAAGTAGCTTAATTAAAGCTATAATATTTAGAAATAGTATATTAACTTTACCTTAGTATATTACTAAAAGGGGTTAATTAAAAAGGCTTAGAAAAAGAGTATTAGTAAGTAGTAATTAATAAATAAGCTATATATTATAAATATATTAATTTAGTAATATAATAATTTTTTAGGCAAGGTAATATTATAAATTTAATATAAACTATAGTTTAATAATCCTATATTAATATATTATTAATATACTAGTTACTATAAAAAATAAAATTTATTTTAAAGTTATTTATATCCCTTATAGTACTATAATTAATAATCTTACTTTTATAGTCTTATTACTTAACTTAGTTTTAATAACTATTTATATTATTTTTATTATTAGATAATTAATATTATATTAATAATATATTATATATTTTCTTTTTTTACTTATATTAATTTTATTACTATATATATTATTTTTTTTATTTATACCTAATACTTTATAGTAAAAGTATTTATTACCTTAAGGCTATTAACTTATAGTATTATAAATTAGCTAAGTATATAGTTAGTATTATATTTATAATATAATATAAATATATTATATACTATAAGACTTTAAAGAATATAATAAAAGTTAGTTTATATAGATTTAATAAAAAGGATTATAAAAGTAATTACTATTTAATAGTCTAAGCTAATTAGTTATTTTAAGTAAAGGAGTTACTTTTTAAGTTAAAGCTTTAATTTAATTTATAGCCTTTATTATATATAAATTAGTAATATATTATAAGTATATTTATAATAACTTATAGTTTCTTTAGTTATTTTACTATTATTTACTAGTAATAGTATTATTAAGATAGCTAATTAAAGCCCTATAGTTAGTATATATAAGGTACTAATTAACTAAATCTAAGTCCTTAAAAGTATTATTAAAGTATATATATTAAATTAGTAATATATTATAAAAGTATTAATATATTACCTCTTAACTACTTTTATAAGTAATAAGTATTACCTACTTCCTTAATATAACTTATTATAAAGCTTCTTAATAATATTATTATTTCTATTAAGCTATTACTATTAAAATCGGGTTATTAATATATATAAGTAATTTAACCTTAATATAATAATTAGATTCTACTTATAATTAACCTACTTTTTAATATAAGGATAGCCTAAGGAATATATAAGCTATTAAAGGTATATTATTAATATATTAATATCTTATAGGTTAAAAGGGTATTATAAATCTCTTAATAAGTTACTTTACTTTTAGCTAAAAGAAGTAATATTATAAGGCAATATATATTAGTATTACCTAAAAGTTACTATTATTTTAATTCTTAATCTATATAATTAATAACTAATTATAAATATATTTATAGTATTAATTTAAATACTTACTTACTTCCTTTTTAAAGTAAACTAAATAAAAATATATATATTACTTAATATAAAATTACTAATTACTTAAATTAAATAAATTAATATTAATAAGGTAATTACTAAGACCTATAAAATATATTTAATATATATTAGTAATATATTAATAATATATATTAACTATATTTCCTTAGTTTTAATTAAGTATTATACTATAAATACTAGCTTTATAATTATTTATATACTACTAGTAAACCTTAATATTATACTTTAATTAAAGGAATTTAAATATATACTTATATATATTTTTATATATAATTATAAACTAGTAATTTATAATAGCTTAGATAAAAGGAAGTACTTATTAATATATTAATATTAAGTTAGTAGTTAATTATAAAAAACTTATATATATTTATATACTTACTTTACTAGCCCTAAATAACCTCTTTATTTATTAAATTAGTAATATACTTATAGTTTATATTTATTTAAAATAATCTAACCTTATCTCTATAAAATATCTTTACTTATTACTTATAAAAATATACTATAAGGTAATTAAGGCTATTATTAATATAAATCTTAATATACTATAATTTATTAATAATATACTATTAATATATTAGCTATAACTTACTAATTTACTATTATTTTAATAGTATATATAGTATTTATACCTAAGACTAAGTTAAGATTACCTTATAGAAAAGTATATAAAGGTATAGTAATAAAGTAGCTTTTATAGTATACTATAATTTATAAAGCTTTTATAAATAGATATAAAAAACCTTTAATTATAATACTTAAGTAAGTCCTTTATATTAGTAAATTAAAGCTATTAGTTTATAAAAAATATATTAGTAATAAATTATAAATATATTATATAAATATATATAATATACTTAGTTTTAGTTTAAAACTTTATAGTATAGCTTTAAGGTTTACTTTAAGCTAAATAGAAATCTTAAAAAAGGGTAATAATAAGTATATATATTTACTATATAAGGTAAGAATAATATAAGGCTTATTAGTATTAATAAGTATTTATATTTTAAAAGATACTTTATATTATATATACTTTATTAAGGTAAAACTAAATAAAATATATTTAAAGTCTAATAAAGATATATTAGTAATATATTATTAATATATTTAATATTACTTATTAAAGTACTTACTATACTTTTTTTATTTTTATTAATAAGTACTAATAGTAATATAATAAGAGCTTAGGTTTAGTATATTTACTTTAAGAGGATTTAAGTAATTTTTAAATATTAACTAATACTTTTAAAAGTTATTAAAAATAACTATATATTAATACCTATTTTAATACTTATAGTTATAGTATTAAATACTTTATTAATAAAGTCTATTAACTAATTATAGTATTATATTAATAATTTATTAATAATTTATTAGTAATTTACTTAAAATAAACTTTACTTTAATCTTTAACTTATAAAACTTAAGTTAATATAATATTATTTAACTACTAACTATATATTTATATATAAAATAGATATTATAATTATTAATAATAGCTAAAATCTATTTAAATATATTAGTAATATATTATATTTAAATAATTAATATATACTTAATTACTTTCTTTTTAAGGTCTTTTTTTATATTAGCCTTATTAATAAATATATATATCTCCTAATAATAATTTATAACCTTAAAGTGCTTAAATTCTTATAATTACTTATTAGTATATATATATACCTTAATATCTATATATTAATACTTTTAGTATATATATTCTATACCTTAAAGGAAAGCTAAATATATAATAGGTTAGGAAAGGCTACTTTTATCTTAAATAGTATAGTAAAGTATTTAGTATATATTAGTAATATATACTTAATATATAGGTAAGGACTTACTAATATACTTAAAAGGCTTTTTTACTTTTTTAATTTTAAGGTTTACTTAATTAATAATATAAGTAATACTATTTATTAAGCTTATAGGCTATATAAATATAGTTTTTATAAATATAAAACTTTTTACTTTAATTATATTATTTTTATTACTATATTAACCTAAGTTAAAGGTATTTAATAATATAAGTATAAGTATATTAGGTTATTTATATATATTAAATATATTTTTAATATATTAGTAATATATTTAAAAGGAATTTACTATTAAAAATATATATATAATACTTTTTTATTTTTATCCTTAGGGAAAGTAAAGTCTTTATATTAAAATTAGTATAATAAAGTTTATATTTAAATATATATAGTATTATTATTTTTAATAAGATTTAATATATCTTACTTAATTAAGGCCCTTTTTAAAGATAAAATAATAAAAATTTATAGTATATTTATAATATATTTATATTATATTAAGTTTATTAATAAGGTATACTTTAATATAATAAAAAGGATAAAAAAAAGGAAAATTAAAGGTCTTTATAAAGAAGGCTTTAAGCTAGATTATACTTTATAATTTTTAGCTAATTAGATAAATTTAAGTATAGTCTAGATCTTAGATTTTCTATGCTAAATTTTTATACTAATAGAGGCACGGTCTGGCTAAAGTTAGGGGGGTTAGTCTGACTTTACTATATCCACGCTTAGTCTATATCTCTATAAAAGAATGGATTTTAGCTTATTGTACTAAGTGCTAGGGTAGATTACCATAGCGCAAATGTGTTAGCAGTCTCTTTATGCTGCTACAGAGGGATTTAATTTAAATAAGAGGGAATAAGTTTTAATTTAAATAACGGCTTTTAAAGAGTCAGGAAAATCTTCTCGCCATAGTCTTGATCTTTTCCAAGCGGTCACTCGCGGGGGATGAAAGTTCATACAGGTCGCTACCAGCGTATCCAGTGTTGTGTAGAAGCTAAAGCGGTTGCCTAAAAGAACGTAACCAAAGAAAAAGGAGTGAAAATAAGAAAAGGAGATACAAATAGATTCTTCCCACAACGTCAAAAGGCGTTCATCTTATGCCATGCCAATCCAACTAGGCATCCTTTACTGCGATCCAAGTTCCACGGTGTTGAGAGATGAGAAAACACCCCCCTCAGAGTCTGGCTTCGGTAATTGTGGTTGAAGGCTTTCGACATACCACACAACCAGAATAAGCATGACAGCGGCCATCAAAATTGCATCGAACACATATAAGAATATCTCGTGGGAGATGAGATATCCAGCATTGCCCTGAAGATATTCAACAACCCTGAATATGCTACGGATAAGAATAAGAAGACTTGAACCGTAAAGAACATATAAGTGTCGCCTCCAAGGTGTGTTGACGTGCAATGATGCAGCAGTATGGGATTGGTAGAGTTGATAACGGTAGTGGAACAGAATAGATATGCAGATAAAGAAGCCAAAGAAGGCTATCTGCACAAATAAACCAGCAACAATCATCTTCTCACCTATTCTAGACATGTCTAGAGTCCCCCCAGACTGAACGCCTCCACCACCTGCTTGGAGAGTGAAGGCAATAACATCGCCGGTCACAAAAAGGCGGGTAACCCATTGAACAGGCACTAATGATAAATGCACTGCATCCAGAGTTCGAATCAATCGGCCGAGGATCATATAAATTGAGGCAGCAAAGAGGGCAGGGGCAACCAGAATCGGGATAGCTTGGATAACATAACCAGCGATTGACTGCTTATCGTAGTGCCCCCATATTCTGCCGGCATACCCAACGACTTCGACTGTAATATGTTAGCTCGACTTAGGCATATGGATGACTCCAATGTCAATGATGACCTACAGATGCCTCCAATAGTGAATGCAGTAAAGTAATAAGCGCGTGCTCGAAACAGTCGCCAAAGATGAAGACCAGTAAGAATTCCAAAAATCACCACGCTGATGATTGCAGCCGCAAGGGAAGGAGTGTAGCGGTAAAGCTTAAAATCGTACTCGTCGGCCATTTTCGGTAGTATTCGGCGAACGGCGATGTTGCTGCTTCGATTACACCGTATGGGATGGGCTCGGTAGCTTGTATTGAGTGGTCAAAGGCGGGTGATGTGTGAAGTGCAACAGGGCGCGAACCGCTTAAATAAGAAGACTCTTACAAATCTAACAATGTCATTCTCTCTTTTGTTTATTGAATTTTCTTCCGAGCCATGCTGACGTAGGTCCAAGCCCCATCTCGCTCTTCACCAACATACGTGAGCGAGGCTAAGCGAGGCACACGTTAACGGAAACGTGGAAATAGTTAGATTTATAGCCTTCGGCCATTTTGACCCGCAATGGAACTTCAACAGACAGACTTTGCCCGGCGGTACGTCCGACGCTAAACTAGACCGAGTGCCTGGCCAACCAGTTCTTCCATTTCATGCAGTCTGTGTCATTTACCAGGCACCTCTGAAGTCATCGAGAAAAGGAGTGCTGAAACTTGGTCCCCGGGGAACGATTTTATCGTGTGTCAGTCTCCGATACCTACCTGTTTCTTGGCTTGTTGATTATCCAAAGCATCTTGTATTTTTTTTATTACTCCGTGCCAGTGACGCACCCTGCTCTCGGAGTCGGCACGCAATAAAAGGTACCCGCTTTATCAAAGATAACAAGAGAATGATCATTGAATCTTTCCGTTACGAGGAGTTGAACCCCACTTGTACAATCCTACGGATGTGATGCATTATGAAGGCTTGCCGTTGACGGATAGAAATGAGACGAAAGGTGATGAGGGGCACTTTTGCGCAAAGTCCACTGCTTAAGTAGATCAGAGTTGGGAGACGGCCGACTTACCTGTACCCTGGTACAACTTGTGAAAGCCTCTAGATGTAGTACCTATCCCTCATAACAAGCTCGGATCGCGTCTTTCCTGTCGGCTTCGAACTCCAGCTTTCGTAGAGCAGGTCTTAGAGCTTGTATTACATAGTCAACTTCATTGTTACCACCTGGGGCCGATTGCATCATCTTGGGGGGGTGCTATCTAGTCTCGGCAGTATCCTGTGGATTACTACATGCCATCTGGAAGGGATTCATGTCCATAGTGACAAATACGGGATACCCTGTCTCATGAAAGCCTCCACGCAATACGCGCACGAATGCGTTCATGTTATGGCTCGGACTGGGAAAATAACAAGTCAATGTGGTCGGCCGGAGATAGAAACAGATTGAGCCGCGCGCCTCAAGAGGTCTTCGGTTTCAGGGGAATAAACCACCCGGCATTATGTACGTGTGGAGTTTAGCGTGACGGGAAAGCGAGCGAGTAAACGAGTTTTGCCTAACAGACTTCACTGACAAAGTTGAGGCTGAGTAGCGCTTGGAATCTTCCAGGGAAATATTTTATTGGCATAATCAATGTTCCCCTTATTTCAAAGGAGAAGTGTCTCGTTTGAAAATGGTTTAACAAGTTATCTATTCCCTTCAGTCTACCTCAGTTATTCTCAGTTACTACTCTTTCTTTATTACGCCTACGTTCATTTCAGGCTCAAGAATCTTTTAAACACCTTACATTACCTTTGCATTTGCATCCTTAGACCCTTCCCCCTAAGCCCTCATTGCGTGGTTGTTCTATGAAACATATTGCTCGCTTCATTTCGCCATCCAACCCTGCGCCGTTGCCTGACCCGCTGCCCATGATGTTTCTTGTTCATCGAGATGATGCTGGTGGTGATGATGGTTTCAGCCTTTACCATTACCACCCTTCGATAGCAGCCGCTGTCATCGTGGCCCTGATTTTCATCGGCATTACCATACTTCACTTCTGGCAGCTTATTCAGAAAAGATGCTGGTTTATGATTCCTCTTGCAATTGGCGGTATCCGTAAGTCATGCAAAAGTTCCCTTGTTTAGGTTTCCATCGACTAATCGTGATGCTTCCACTACAGTCGAAGTCATCGGGTATGCAGCCCGTGCCAAATCAGGCCAGGAAAGCCCGAACTGGACTCTTGGCCCGTACATCATTCAGGCTATCTTCCTACTAGTTGCTCCAGCCCTCTTTGCCGCCTCGATCTACATGGAGCTTGGGCGGATCATCATTATGGTTGAAGGTGAATCACGTAGTCTGATCCCGCTCAAGTGGCTTACAAAGATGTTTGTTGTTGGAGATGTTGTCTCATTTTTGCTTCAAGCAGGAGGTAAGTTGAGTGCCGTCTATTAATAGCTTCGTCACGCAATGATTATTGTACTGACCACGTCTTCACAATAGGTGGGGGCTATCAATCATCAGGCACCTTGGAAGCCGTAGACAACGGGGCCAAGATCATTATTGGTGGTCTATTTGTCCAGCTTGTCTTCTTTGGCCTCTTCATCGTGGTTGCTGTCGCATTCAATTGGTCTATTGATACATCCCCGACCGGACGCTCCCATGCAGTTCCCTGGAAGAAGCATATACATGTGCTTTATGCTGGCAGTGTTCTAATTATGGTTCGATCTATATTCAGAGCTGTAGAGTATCTACAAGGTTCTGATGGGTATATCCTTAAGCATGAAGTATATCTCTATATTTTCGATGCTATTCTAATGGCTCTTGTTATGTTTATCTTTAGCTGGTATCATCCCGCCGAGATCTCGGCGAAAATTCTGCAGAGAGGCAAGCATAACGGGATGGAGTTAGGCTTTGTTCCTGCTCAACATTACCGTTTAACTTCCGATGTATAGTGTCAGGATAACATTGAGTTACGGACGATTACTTGCAAAGTGCGGGGGGGGGGGGGGGGGGGGGAGGGGGGGGGGGGGGGGGGGGGGCGGGTTGTGTTTTTTCTAATGTTGTTTTGTCATATGATATTTATTATTTTATTGTTCAACAAAAAAAAAAAAAAAAAATAACATATGATACAAGAGGAAAATGTGGTCGTAACAACAACAC